>JZKD02S1910643.1:1308490-1329159 GCA_000966675.3 Picea glauca
TTTCTGTTCAAGTGCTATTTCTGTTGCTATTTCGTATATCATCTCTGTGTATTGTGAAGATTATGCTGGATATTTTACTGTTATTCTGTTATTTCTAGCATTTCGTTTCTGTTCTACATATTTTATATATCTGGTATCTTGCATCGAGACTCAAATGCACTCCAATCAATGGTCATTGATCATATCGAGGCTTCAACCTGTGCAAATGATAAAGTTTTTAGGGTGGGCCGGGAACGAAATTGTGGTTTCTTAAAGGTGCTACGTGTCAGCCAGAGACACACATCGGGCCCAAAAGCAGGGAAGTTTCAAACCTCTTTTTTCAGCCCCAATATGCGCATGTGCATATAGTTCCCTATCTTGGGCTGACAAGTGACCTCCCCTTGTCTCTTCACTCCCTCATAGTTGGCCTCCTCTCACCGTCCCTTCAGTACTTGTCCCCTTCTCGTCTCCTGCCACTTGTGTTATCTCTTTCCACATCATCCACGTTTGTTTTCATGCCCCCACCCCCCGCAAGCATCCATCTCAGGACCAGATGGAAAAATACGGAGGCCGTCAAGCCCCACAAGTGCAGAGTTGACTTGGCCCGATTCCAATGAAGCAGTTATTGAGGTTGGTGGTGGCGGTTGAACATCATTTCCACCATAAATGGAAAATCAATAAAGGGGACTGTTAGCCAGTCAATTCATCTATAGGTCCATTCTGAAATGTGATTTTGTCTGACAAAAGGTTTCATGTGCATTCTTCCAAGATGCATGCAGATGTAATGCCTTCAATACAGCTACTCGAATACACTGCTGTGATTTTTTTTTGAGTATAAATACTCAATTTTTATATTTTGAAAAGAGGGATCGTAGAGAGAAGATCTCGAATTGTAAATTTTCAATGAACTCTCTGGTTATCTAGTTATGTATATGCATTTGAGACATCTTTTTTAATGACATTCATCTTCCTTACTCCCCCTTGTTTCCCTCTGATGCTGAAAGATTTCATGGTTGAATGATTCACTTGAATTATTGTGGCCGCATTGTAATGAATGTTTGATTATAGTGTTGTTATAGTTCCTTTCAGTTTCTTTGAGATTTAAATTCAAGAAGTTATTGTGTTTAAATTGTTCCTCCTTGTGCTGCTAAAAGACTTGATGTCCTTGGAAGACCTCTTCATTTTCACACCAAATTATTCCTCCTACTCACCCTTACTACAAGTTACTGTCTGAATTTAAACCAAGACCTCACATGCTAGTGCATATCAGTCTAGTTTTCTGAGTTAAAACGATATTTTCTTGAGATTGCGCCCATTTTACCCCTTTTATAACCAATCTTTACCAAGTTTTGGGAGATCCTAGGTCAAGTTTGACCTATTTTGGGACTTCAACATCCTGTCAAAGGAGGAGCACAAGACGAAGCAGAGATCGCGGGATCTTAGCCCTTTTTTGGGTCATTTTTTGGGTCTTTTTTGGGATTTGGGATTATGTAATGGTTATGGCATGTTAGCCCATGGGTTTACCCATGCTTAGGCCTAGTTTGTGTGTATAAATAGATGCTAAAGAAATGTATTGGGTATGAATGGCTAAGTGGTAGATATATGTGATTGAAGGATTGTAAGTGCTCTGTGCATATTGTGTGAGACTTGCAAAGCTACGTGAAAGTAATTGTAAGAAGGCTTGGGGATTTACCCTAACTTGAAGGAGGAGGATCTGGTGGAGCATGCACAGATCTCCTGTCTTCTGCGGAGTAGGATTTTGATTCTATGTCCCTGTAAGAATCTTGACAAAGATAATAAAGAAGAAGATTTGGTGGGCGTAGCCACAGGGAAGGGGTGAACCACGTACATATTGTGTTTCTCTACTTTGTGCAATGTGTTGATGTGTTTATGTCTTTACTTGCTAAGTGCTTTGATTTAGATGGATAGATATGTTTATGCTTTGTGATAATGATGTATATGAATGTTAGATATGAACTATGTGAACATGCTTAGTCCTTAAATCTGCTAGATCTAATCTATCTCTTTATGCTAAGTGCTTGATACGTTAGATATGAATGAATGTTGTCATGCTCTATTTTATCTGCAAAGTAGATACTAAGTGGAATGATGATGAACTATAGTTTCTAAGTGCTCTGTCAAGTATTAGAATCATAGATATGTTTCCTAGCTAAGGTTGTAGACACTAGAGTCCTGCAACCACCCCTACCTCTACCTCGAGTGAGACTTCATTTGCTTCGCAGGTGTTGCCGAAAGGGCCACTAGTTAGGGTTTTTTTGGTGCGTTATTGTAGCGTTGAACCCTGGGTCTTCCCCTGTGCCAACAAATGGTTAGGTTGTCGAGACCTGAAACTGTGATTACTAGGAACTAAGGAAGAAGAATCTTTGTGCAAAGATACATCCTAAAACTGTGAAAGCTCTGTACGTAGATTTGTTTCCCTAGTGCACAACATTCTACTTGACCTGTGAAGATCTCTGCCAAGAAAAGAGGTCATATCTGAAGAAAAGAGGTAAGATCTGTAAGCTTTGTGCTCTGATAAAGGTAAGAATAGTGAAAAGTTCTAGATATGAAAGCTTTGTGCTCTGTAGAAGTAAGATAAATGGAAATTTTTGTTTCAAAAGTATGGATCTAGGTATGTTTGATAGATTCTTTCCTAGCTTGAAAACCAGGGCACTAATATATGAAAGAAGGTTTGATATGCATAGATCTGATAAGAATAGTGAAATATATGTTATACCTATGTATAAAAAGAATGTTTGGACTAACCAGTGGATGTAGGATCCTAGACAGAAATTTTTGTAAGTTAGCTACTATGACTCTAGCGCACAGTATAGAAAGAGCTAGGAATCATTTAAAAGAAAGAGAGGATTAACCCTCTGTTACAATTGCAAAAAACCAGGACATCTTGCTAAGGAATTCCCTGGAAGAATACCTAGTTGTCTTTGTTGCAAAGCTATGAACCATGAAGTATTGGATTTCCATAGAATTATTGATAAGATTGAAGAAATAAACATGAAACAAGAAAACCCTAAGGAAGATCCAGAAACTATGATTATGGAAGAACCCCAAAAAGAATCAAAGAAAGTATTTCTATAGATGAAAGAAACCCCGAATGATCACCGACACATCTATTTATCAGAGCTATTCAAAGAAAAAGAATGCCTTGAAGCAAGAATAGGAGACTTCAACATTGACTATGTTCTAAATGAGGAAACACAGGTGAATATCATGACAAAGAGAACTTAGGAAATTTTAGGGAAGCCTGTTATGACTCCTTCATTGGGAGGAATGGGTCTATTTAGAGGAAAGTTGATAAACCTATGTGGAAAGATCACCTAGATATCTATGAATGCCAATGGAACTTCAACAGAGGAAGATTTTGAGATTATTAAATTTACTGAGGATAGTGCACATTTTCTATTTTACTAGGAAAATCTTGGATTGAAAAAGATTAGGCCAGAAGGAAGGAAGGAGAATTTTTAGAGCAGTAGAAGCAAGAGTTAAAAGTTTTCATGACTAGAAGGATTGCAACCCTGATTGAAGAACAGAAGAGCAGATCAAAGATATTTAACACTAGATACTTGGATGTCGACATTTCAAGAACATTAGAGGACCCACAAAAGACTGAAGTACCCACTCCAGATAAAGAAGAAGTATTACCCTTGAATCTTGGGAAAGAAACTCAACAACACGAAGTAACTATGTCAAAAGAAGATAAGAATGGAAAAATGAATACCAAGATGAAGCTCACTAGAAAGAAGGATAGAAAGTTAAGTAAGAAGAGAGCTAAGATCGACAAGTTATAGAAAGTTCTAGAGGGAACTTCGCAGAAGGAAAATTTGCAAAACTGGAGCTTCACCAGGATAACAGAACAACGTCACATGGAACTTCACCAGGGAGAAGAAATATAGTCATTGGGTCCAATATAACCATTCGGTCAACCCCCCTGAATGGGTAGAGAGGAATTTATGGTTCTCCACCAGACCGTTGGACCATGCCATAATGGAAAGAACAGAGTTAATGAAGGCTTATCGCCCATTGCAATAGATCTTTTTCCAATTTATCTATTTATCCCATCGCACCATGCACTGAGAGAAATTTTTCTAACCATGAATTTGAGCCCACGGACTTGTTGATTTTACATAGTGATCTTTTTTCTATTTCCCTCTATCCTATTGCAGTGTCTAAGTTACTCCTTGAACCTGAAGATTTCCAACCCCGAGTGTGTATGTTAGACGAGTTCACCACTATAGAGGAAGTTTTTAAGGAAGTTCTCATTGACCTCATGACTGAAAGAGTCATGTCGATGTCTACAGGTATACAAGTTTCATCGAAGAGAATGGTGCAAGCCTCTTTGTTGATTTCTCATGGAGTCAAACCATACTGGCTATCAACAGAAAAGAGAACCAAGCATAAACATGACCTTGCAAATGAAAAAATGATTCCATCCATATTTCTCGATTACATCTCACCTCTAGCTGACACGTTGAATCTTGATAGTGTACCAAGAGAATTTGAGTATAGCATGGTCACTGTGTACCTCCCGAAGGGGATACACGTAGTTCAGACAGAGCAGGATAAGATTACAGTGTTGAATTTCAACAACTTCAACCTTGGATATTGCAAGATCTATGGTATGCTCACCCCATACAAGTACCTAACCAGAACTAAGGGGAAGAATTCAAATATAATCCCTTGGTCGTGGATGATTAACCTCGTGCAGTCCACCCTATTGAATGTCATGAATCTCTCGCACCTTAGAAGACACCAGGAAGTCAATGCATGTGTCAAGCCATTATTTTCATGTTACCATGGTGGATACCTATGGCTAGACCATCATATTACAGTCAACCCAATGTTGATCCACAGGATCATAGGATTGAGTATGCAAGGACCTGACCCGCAGGAATTTTATCCAGGAAAAGTCGTAGATCGCGCACTCGCACAAAAGATCAAAGACACATATGGTGACATTGATAAGGGAACAAGAGGCTACAAGGTATCTTCCATCCAGAGTGACACAGTTCGCCTAGCATGTCAATTGATAGCTGGAAAGTTAGTAGGGAAGAACTGACCTACACATGTCACTAGCGTTTTTGTTGACCTCACAGGGAAGTGCACAGAAGGCCTACAGATGAACTGGGAAAAGTACCTAGTTAACCAGTTGGAACTAGATTTCCTAGAAGCACAGGATCAGGGTTATGAATTTCACTTTAGTTGGCTCTTGGTCCTCATTTCATTTGTTTCCTAGGAGATGTCGGAAGGAGAGACCTTCCCATACATCGAGCCATTTGAACCGCTTACCGCAAAGTTCGCTACCTTGTGGTATTCAACTGATATGAACAAACAATGGTAGTAAAATGTTTTGTTTCATACATACTACCTCCAACTAAAGAGAGCCATCAAAGCCAAGCCTTGCATGACTCCAAACACCTTACAAAGGTTCTGACCCCTGATGAAGTTCAACGCATATCGACACTTCATCTACATTACAGCACGAGAAGATGAACATAAAGAGAAACTCCGGACATATTATAAGCTTACAGAAGAATATTTTGAAGAAATCACTAAGGAACGATCTGCTAACCTCCTTATCCCTACCAACCTCGCAGAGATATCTGATCTTGACAGCCTAGAGCACACTCGTAAAGAACAAAATTCACCCAGAACCAGTAGACAGAAGAAGACTGAGGAGGTCCAAAACTTAAGCAACACCTCAGAGAAGAATCCTTCAGTGTCACCTGACTGAGGGGGTGATGACGAAGTAGAAGCTGAAAATAAGCCCAAGGAAGTAACACCACCCAAAGACGAGGTTCATCCCCTAAAGAAGAGGAAGGTTTCTTCCCCAAAACCTTCTTCCTAAAAGAAACTGAAAGCCTCCATGACCAAGATGCAGACTATCCTCACCTATGATGATTTTGAATTCCTCATAGCAACCCTGAATGATGCTTCATTGGAAATAGAAGAGAAACAAGAAGTCGAGCAGGAAGAAATGTATGATAGAATTGAAGTCAAAATCTGAGGGGTACAGCAAGCCCTTCAGTCCAACCATCTAGTCTCCATTGCGACCCTACCATCGGGAGAACCAGAGTTGGGAGATGATCCATCCCAACTCCACTAACTAGCTGATACAGTCAAAGCTCGCCTTCGACAAGCACAAGAAGAAATATAATAGGCCACCCAGGCCTTGAATCAAGTGCAAGGAGTACTTGTAGAACAATGTAGTGCTGCAGAACAGGAAAATATTTCTCTCCAAGTGAAGTTCGACGAAGAAAAATAACAGATGCAACAAGGAAAAGAACAGTTGCTCGCAGAGAAATTCAAAGTGAAAGAAGCAGTCACCAGAGCACTTTTCTCTGTGACAGTCATAGAAATAAAGACAGAGGATTGAGTCACGCAACAAGTAGAGAAACTCACAAAATCTATCTAGAAGCTACAACAACACATAGCAAACTTAGAGCTCTATGCAGTGCCCAAGACCCCATAGGATGTAAGGGGTCAAACAGAAGCAGCTACTCGAAGCACAGTTGAGAGAAACAAATCCCTTTCTATGGAATGTAAGCAACTTATTGATCACAGTGCCAAGACCTACGAGAAACTCACTAAGAATCCAAAAATGAAGGCACTGGAGTTGCATCTCCAAGAGGCAAAGTATCAAGATAAAACAATACAACCGCAGCTGAAGTCCCTATCAGTTGTGGAAAGAATGAAGTTCTCCCAAGAGAAACGCATCGCCTAGTAGCAGATCCACACTATCCAGAGCAGAGTTATGGAAGTAACTCAAAGGCTGCAAACTATACAAGATAAGGCCTACCAATTGTTCATGGAGGTTGAAGGCCGAGGAGAAGAACTCGAGCAGGTTGTCACTGCAGCAGAACAGCACCTGGCGGGACCTGTGAACAAAGTAGTCATCCAAGAGTTTGATGAATAGTAGGTCATAGAACAATAACATGTCAAAGTAGCTCGAGCCAAGCTTGAGGCTTTCGAAGAAGAACTACCCAAATCAGAGTGACTCGGGACAAGTCACAGGTGAGTGTTGGGGGCCTGTTGGCCCTTGACCAAGTTTTGGGAGATCCTTGTTCAAGTTTGACCTATTTTGGGACTTCGATAGCCTGTCGAAGGAGGATTGCAATATGAAGCAGAGATCGTGGGATCTCATCCCCTTTTTGGGTCCTTTTTGGGATTTGGGATTATGTAACGGGTATGGGATGTCGACCCATTGGTTTACCCATGCTTAGGCCTATTTTGTATGTATCAATAGATGCTAAAGAAATGTAGTGGGTATGAATGGCTAAGTGCTAGATCTATTTGATTGAAGGATTGTAAGTGCTATGTGCATACTGTGTGAGACTTGCAGAGCTACATGCAAGTAATTGTAAGAAGGCTTGGTGATTTACCCTAACTCAAAGAAGGAGGATCTGGCGGAGCGTGCACAAATCTTCTATATTCTATGGAGTAGGATTTTGATGCTATGTGCCTGTAAGAATCTTAACAGAGATAATAAAGAAGAGCAGTTGGTGGTCATAGCCCGAGGGTGGGGGTGAACCACGTACATACTGTGTTGCTCTGCTTTGTGCAATGTGTTGATGTATTTATGTCTTTACTTGCTAAGTGCTTTGATTTAGATGGATAGATCTGTTTGTACTTTGTGCTAACAATGTATATGGATGTTATATAAACTATGTGAGCTTGCTTAGTGCTTAAATATGCTAGATCTAATCTATCTCTTTATGATAAGTGTTTGATACGTTATATCTGAATGAATTTTGCGATGCTTTGTTTTATCTGCGGAGTAGATGCTAAGTGGAATGTTGATGAACTGTAGTTTCTAAGTGCTCTGTTAAGTATTAGAATCACATATATGTGTCCCAGCTAAGGTTGTAGACACTGGAGTCCTGCAACTAGCCCTACCTCTACCTCGGGTGAGACTTCATCTTCTTCGCAGGTGTTGACAAAAGGGTTGGTAGTTAGGGTTTTTTTGGTGCGCTATTGTAGCGTTGAACCCTAGGTCTATCCTTGTGCCAACAAACTCTGATGGGTATCAAGCTTACCTCTTCCGCAATCCAGGGGCTACTTCTGGTGCTAACACCATACATCACTTTTGTTTCCACCTGATTATAGTTGAGATTATTTCCTATACTTAGTTGCTTCAGACTCTACCATTGTCATGGTTCCAGTCCAAGAGGATGATTCGCGTGATGAAAATGTTATATACTATTTGAGTCGGTGTCTCATGACCACCGAAACTAAATATTTCTATGTGGAGAAACTGGCCTTGGTAGTTGTTCAAGTTGTTCAACGTTTTCGTCACTACATCTTATTACACATAACCACAGTCGTTTCTGATTGCAACCCCATGAAACACATCCTCACCTAAAAATTGTTGGGAGGCAAGTACTCTAAATGGATAGTTATTCTCCAAGAGTTTGATTTGGAGTTTGAACATGCTAAGTCAAAGAAGTCTTTGGTTTTTGTCGAATTGATATGTGAACTTCCCTCTACTAAAACAAAAATTGTGGCAGATGATTCCTTACCTGATTAATCTCTCTTTCTTAGCAGTTCTAACAACATATGGTATGGAGACATTATCATTTATCTCCAGACCCAAACTTTTTGACCTGATATTTTTAGTACAGATCATCATCATATCTGGTATCAATCTCATCAATACATTATCCTTGGTGATACCCTTTACTGTTGTGGTATTGTTTCCATATTTCAACAATGTCTCACATACGATGAAGTTGAGAAAGATTTGAATGACTCTCACTCTGGAGCATGTGGCGGTCATATGTCTAGGTATGCCACTGCTTAAAATATCTTACGAGCTAGTTATTTTTGGCCTTCATTTTTTAAGGAATGCATAACTGTCATCCAGAAATTCCATGCTTTTCAAACCTACAATAATAAGATCCGATCTCATCCTGCTCCCTTAAATCCTATAGTTTTTGTTGGTCCATTCGCTAAATGGGGCATTGACTTCATGACATGTAACCCTCACTCATCCAGGGGGCATGGATACATCATCGTAGCTGTGGATTATTTCACTAAATGGGCTGAGGTGATGCCTACATTTGATAATACTGGGAAACCTGCAACATTTTTCATATTCAACCATATCGTTACTTAGTTTGATGTCCCTCAAGGCATCGTCACTTATAACGGTGGTCATTTTCAAATTTTCATGATGTCTAAACTTACCGTGAATTTGGCTCTTCGACATGAAAACTCAACCCCCTATTATCCACGGGCCAATGGCTAGGTTGAAGCAATCAACAAAGTCCTCACTACTATGCTTCGACGAATGGTAGGAATTCACAAGTCAAGTTGGCACACAATTCTCTTCTTGGCATTATGGGCCTATTGAATATCCGTTAAGTCTTCCATGGGGTTCACACCTTTCCAATTAGTATATGGTATTGAATCAATTTTGTTGATTGAATGTGAAATCCCATTTTTGAAACTAGTTGTCGAACTTCTCCCTAACACCTCAGCCGAAGAAGAACGTCTTTTGTATTTGATGCAATCAGATGAAACTTATCATGATGCGGCCTTATCCATTGAAACTCAGTAAAATCTCATCAAATCTCAATATGACAAGCATGTCAAACCACGTGTATTTTTTTAGGTTGATCTAGTTCTCCTTTACGAACATGATCGTGACTTACTAGGGGTCAGTAAATTCGAGCCCATGTGGCGGGGCCCTTACATTGTGAAACAAGTGTTGGAGAAAGAGGCTTATGAGCTGGTAGATTATGATGGAATTCCTTTGAGTGAACCCAGAAATAGGATTTACTTGAAGTACTATGCTTAAATAATTTTTGCATGAGTGATGTGTATTTTTAGTGTATCATACTCTTGTGTGATTTTTCATTTTTTGGGTCTATATTTTAGATGCTTACCTTGCATTGTGCCTAGTTTCCATATGTCAGTGTCTTTGCTTCCCTATATCATCTTTACTGGTGGTTCTAGTCACAGTACTCAAAACTTAGCATCTGATTCTTGGGAAATCTATGCACCTACGGATGAATTGATCAGTCTACATGGTGTTTGCCTTGTTCGTGAAACTAATAATATCGTGGAATACAGTGCAGTTATCAATTTTTTAACTGACTCCATTTCATTGGACATTCATCATATTATTGTATGACTTGATTCATAGTTAGTGGTACTACATTTGAGTAATATTTATTCCTTTTGAACTCCTACTTTGTTAAGGGTATATTTACAAATTCACCTCTTGGAACGACATTTTGATTACATTGAATATCAACACATTCCTAGATGTCTAAACACATTGACAGATGCATTGACTAATTATGTGTTAAACAAACATTTGAGACATTTATAAATCCAATCACATTTTTTTTTCACAAAAACAAGTAATCCGATAGGAACTTTATATTTATAACGATAAAAGTGTACAAAAAAGTGTTTTGTCTAAAGATCAAAATATCAAAAATGGAAGATCATGGCTTCATATAAAAAAATCATCAAGGATGTTGCTTGCTATAAAAAGTGACTTCCCGTGCTACTTTACAAAGTAGTTGATCGATAGATGCAAATATGCCCACTGTGTGGCGTTGATAGTGCCTAGGAATTTCGTCTATAGTGGCATCAAGGACATGCATGGTTAGTCCCTCCAGATTTTGTTCTATATCATCGAGATATGCGGCATCTACCCTTTCTACAACACCTCTCTCTCCACACCTCTGGATGGGAGATGATTCTGGTGGATGATAAGGCCCCACATCTACAATGTTAATAGAATTTGACTAGTCATCGGATAAATACACACAAAAAAAAAATTATATAATTAAAATATCAAAAACATTATATAAAAAAAAAATCCTTCTTACTTATGTCCCCCCACTGGGACCCATCAGGAAGAGATATATCTAGATATCCATGGAAATCTACCCCAGCATATGCATAGTATTCCACCATGAGCAGTTAATTCCTCAAAAATTGAAAGAAAACATTGTCATATTTGACGATGGGAACACCACCATGTCGAGCCATAAGATCCACCCACCTCTTCATTCATGGATCATGTGGAGAAGATATACCCCACTCCACCTATAGATGTAGGAAAATATACCTCTCCAGAATGAAGGACACCAAAATGGACCCATATCTAAATTGCTTCAACCAAACGTTTTGTCATTTGGTAAGTTGTTTCTTCATTTTTTTCAGGACCCCCTCACACCATTTGAAGACCCTAGGATCCATGCATTCTATTGCATACTGAAAATGGACCTGCAAAGCCATATGGATAGCTTCACTCCCTACCATGTGAGTAATGGTGTAAAGGATAGTCGGCAACGATAGATCCTGGACATCGTTGATGGCTACCTTTCCACTGTGTTTCTCAGTACCTAGCATACAATGGTGGCGAACGTAGTAATCCATGGGTTCACCTCCACCCCTTCTTCCTGTGAATGATACTCGTGAACCACGATGAGATAGCCCTGTCAGGAAATAGATATCCTCTATATCTATTGTGAGTGTATGGACACCCATGCGAAATGCTTGTTCGTTCACATCCCACATTTGAACCAAGTACTCTAGTAGTCTCAATTGGGCTCTCATGCCCTGAATCCTGAAAAATTTTAGTAACACAGATTGCCTTAGAGACATAACTATCCCCAGGTCATTCCTGAAAAAGTAATCCTCTTATTCATTCTTTTTCTCATGCCACTCCAACATATTGACCAAGGAAAGCCTGCCAAGGAACAATAAAATAAGATTAGAAACATAAAATTATTTCCTGGGGGTTTTTTCTAGTTAGATTTATCTTTTTAAATTTTTGGTTGTGATCGTCGCAAGGCTGTGCATTCACACAGAGAGACGTCATCACACATTTCCTATAGGGTTACCTACAACAATTCTAGATCATCACAGTTCATGATATAGGGCACCTGCGACGATCTCAACGCGCAGGTAGCCCCAAAAAATTGACCCAACACACAAATTTGACCAATAAAAACAAATTTTGAAACCATGAAAATATGAAGGAGAATAAGATTACTTGTTTGACGGAGATAGTTTGAAAAATGATCCACCACACGCTCCACAATCGACAGTTGAAATTCGGGGAGAAAAGGGGATTTGGAGCACTATTTGGGTAAATTCGCAAATGAAATGGTAAAATGGTATTTTTGGCCTATTTTATTGACTTTTATCACTTTTTATATGCAAAATAATATTATTTTTATATTTTATCCATTCCCTAAAGTATTAAGAACTTGGAAAAGTGTTGACTTTTGCATATTAAAAGGTTTATATATGAGATGTTGGAACAAGGGTCCACCCCTTTTTGATTTGTTTTCACATATTTTTCTTGTGTATAGATCCTTTTAGGTTTTTTCAAGAAAAACTCCAAGAAGAGTCTCAATTCTTTCTCATGCTTGTGAAACCATGAGAATGTAATCGAGTAGTCTTTTGTCATTTTTTCGAACTCGCATTGGTAATACAAAAAATGAAACCTACTGAGTATCCTTTAAGATATTTTCAAGCTCCTTAAACATGAAAAGATGGCCAAGCGACCTTGTCCTTTTCTCGCTCGTAAAATTATTTGAATAAAATGTTTGATGAATGGTAGGTTATCTCTTTTTTGGTCTTGTCAAACTAAATTATGAAAAAGGACCTAATGGAGTTCTCTTTAAGTGTTTTTCAAACTCTCTAAAAATGAAAAACCCTTGATTTTTCTTTCTTTGGACTCATTAAACAAACATGGAAAGACCCATATGGGATCAAACCACTCCTTCTTAGGGTTCGTTAAACATACTTCGAGGTACTCATCCGAAGGATGAGCTTATATCTACAAAAATATGTTATCCTCCTCAATCTTACGTAAAAATAAAGAGGTACTCACCAGAAATGGTGGGGAAAAATTGGGAAATAAATGTGTCTTTGTATTTGTGTTAGTCGCAGTAATAGTCTCTCTTGAACATGACACACCCCTTCATCATTGTATTCGGGTTGGGAAATCCATTTGTCTCTCGTTTGACCATCCACAAGTTCATATGTTGGGTCCTCCTTGAGTCAATTCTTCCAAGACAATTGTTGTGTCATTCATATGTTCAAGAGAAGTCCAACCTAATCAAACCTTCTATCGATTTGGCCATCTGTAGTTATTATTTTTCTATCATGTCGGCCTTCTCTATGTCAGTTCTGAATCACTTCATACTATAATCTACTTCAAAATATGTTACATATTTTGTGTCACTAATGGGGGATACATCAAGGCCCTCCTATGATGATTATTTTCCTACCGACTTCAACTCATTATCCAAGAACAAGATTTAGAAATCATTTAGTACCTTAGAGCCTGCATGCCTCAATAGCAGGTTTCTTCACTTTCAATGGTGGGTTCACATCATTGACCTCTGATTGGAAGATTCCATCGAGTGTTTGAGTTCAAATCATTTATTTACATTCTTTGGATTGTACTAGTGTACCTTTGGATTCATTGACATCAATGGTGATTTCCCTCACACTTGTTAACGATTTTAATTAATGACCGGTAATCAAGTGGTTTCTACCATGTTCGACTTCAACACCTGTAATCACAGGGCTATATTCATACTTAGGGATGATGGAAATGAATACCTTGGATATCATAAAAAAAATCCGGGTTGTGATGGAGTATTCATAAGTTTGTACTAACACGTAGATCCACTTTGTATATCTTGTGGCTATGTCCGAATTTGAATTCTTTCAGAGCATAGATCCACAATGTATTTCTGGTGGTTATGTTGAATCATGATGACATGGATCCACAGTGTATGTTTAGTGGCCATGGCTCATTTGATACTTATGATTAGAGTCACTTGTAGTCTGAGCATGGGAATGCCTACCTTAGGAAATGGTATGTTATTATGCAGATGCTTGATTGTTTGCAGGTTCCCGATCGATGCACTCCTTGTTTCGACACACACATTCTACAAATTATTTAAGTTGTCACAAGTTCCACCTTCATACTTTGGGGGGAATTCTATTACACATTATTTTGGTCACCTCTATGATCAACTGACGACATGTGTTCATGTTCCCTGAAAATATTAAAATAGACTTTCTCCATGAGAAAGGTGGATTGGTTTTCTTCCTTAAAAAAACATAACAAGGGAGGTCATCGCACCCTGTTGTATGAATGGGATGCAACAATGCATGATCATTGCACTCTAACCTAAAAATGGATTTTTACATTGTCATGTGCTTCTTGTGCATAGGGTACGAAGATGCTTAAAGAATAGGAAAATTCAAAATTCATGAATGTTCTAGAAGGGAATATTCTAGCAGATGAGGTGGCCTCTGATCCGTTTGGACCTTACTCACTTCTATAATTTAGTGGGATCATCCTTATCTCCTCATCCATATCAATTTTACACTATATAAATAGGGATCTCTTATGGAAAAGGCTAAGGTTGAATAGGTTAAGATTTGCATGGAGAGTTCTTCTATAGATTATGCTTGAGAGCTTTGCTTTAGTTCTTTAAGTTAGATTCTGGATCTTCTTCATTCAAGGCTTTGGAGAAAAGGTGTGTGTGTTGGAGAAAAGAGCCATTGAAAGGGTACCTTTAAACATTAAGGCATGGGTTGTATTCTCCACTTTCCATTTCATTTAATATAGCAATACGTTTCTTCCCAATAAAAGCATCTTGTCTTTTATTGTACAATACCTTGATCATATACATAGACTTCACTAGAATATATATATCTTTTTTTTACCTCTTGGTTGGTTTGTGATTCTTATATGGGCTTACTATTATACAAACCCAAGTAAGGAGCTACAAGGACAACACTAGAAAGGATCAAACGTCGTTTAAAAGGTATGTCACATGTACCTCACTAAACTAGTTTATATAACAATGAAGTTTAAGGTGAAGTGTGTATTATGTTATGTTTTGTTCTAGTTTCTTGTGGAAGTTAGGGAGATCTGTTTGTGTCCGCACTTACCGATTAGTCCTATAGCAGTGACCTCCCACCTAATCCAACTGGATTATTTTGTATGTTTTCATGTCAACACATCTTGTTGTACTTCTAGGGTTGTTTTGGGGCCCTAAACAGTGTTTTTTTGGCTCTCCACAATCAAACTGTAGACAGAGTCAGATTTTGACTACGTAGTGTGTAGATATCTAAAATACCTTTCCAATGGGCTATCACGCGCCTAAAACAAAGGTCGTATGAAAAAGTTACAACCCTGCGAAGTTGAGGTACCAACTTACCCATAGGGTCCCACATAACTTTTGGAGTTTCATCTCCTAGGGTTAGGTTTTTGGATGTCTAGGGTTTTGGAATTCATGAGTAATATTAAAAATTCCTCTGGAGCCTCATTTTAATCATTCTACTCACACAGATATGCATAGAAGCCACATATCTTCTCAGAGATAGCTACCACCATTCGAGCAAGTGTTTCAGTTCTACAGTTTTATAGTTTTAGCCTATTTCATTTATTCAA
Organism: Picea glauca; assembly: GCA_000966675.3. Classification (NCBI taxonomy): domain Eukaryota; kingdom Viridiplantae; phylum Streptophyta; class Pinopsida; order Pinales; family Pinaceae; genus Picea; species Picea glauca. Next base: position 1,323,933 of record JZKD02S1910643.1, read on the forward strand.
TAGAAGATAATGTTCACTGGATATCTATGTTTTTATTCATATATCTGTGTTTATTTTATTCATTATGTTAATCAGTTCATTCTACTCCTAAATCCAGATCACTTTGTATTATTACAAGTCCCTGGTAAACAAATTGTTCCTGCGAAATATGTTGATAACCTAAGGATGAAATATGGAGACTTGGTGTTAGATCATTTGAATGCCTTCAATAATATGGTAAGTCATCTATTATCTATTGATAATAATATTTTTTATGAACTTAAGTGTATTAGTGTATTGATCTCTTTACCAAACTTGTGGGATAGTTTGGTTTTGGTCATAGGTAGTAATTAAACTACCTTAAATTTTGATAATGTGATCTCATCATGGTTGTTGGAGGAGATGAGGAGGAAAAATATGGAGACCCATAGCATAGATGCATTATTTGCAAGAGGATGCACCTAGGAAAGAAATAGATATAAGTCCTCAATTTGGAGTTTTAAATCTAAGGGAAGACCTAAATCTCCTAAAAAGTTTGTAAAGATCTGTTGGAGATGTGGAAAATAATGGCACTACAAGAAGCAATGTAGATCCAAAAGTGTTGAGATAGGGAAGGGACTTGATGATGCTCCTTATATAGAAGAAAAAATCTTCATGGATGAAGGAGGGGATGTGTACTTTTCTTCTTCAAGCACACTTTCAGATAATGAGGCATGGTTGGTTGACTTAGGTGCATCCTTTCATATGACTCCTCACAGGGAGTGGTTATGTGACTATGCAAGGTATGATGGAGGTGATTTTTTCCTAGGTGATGACTTGACAACCAAAATAATAGGAAGAGGAAAATTCAAGTTGAATCTCATGTATGGAAGGATTATAAAACTCCTTAGTATTTTTCACATCCCAACATTGGCCATAAATTTGATTTTTGTAAGAAAAATGGACGATGTGGGGGTAAAAATAGTGTTTGAAAAAGAAATATATAGGATGGTTCGAGTAGAAATGGTGTTGCTAAAAGGAGTTCATATTGGAACTCTATATAAGATGCAGAGAATCACTATTAGTGATGGGTGCAATAGTTCCATTATTCTTGAGATTGGATATGAAGAAGAAATAACTCCTACATTCTCTAGATAAAATACTATTATGTGGCATCAAATACTTGGACATATCGGAGGGAAATAGGAAGGAAGGGGCCTCGCATGCTACATGGTAAAGGTACGGTTGAAGGTATGGAAAATTTATCTATAGATTTTTATTTCTATGAACATGTATTATATGGGAAGAAGAATCAGGTAAGATCCCCCTCTGGTGAAATGAAAGGAAAGGGAATTTTATAGTTGGTGCATTGTGATGTGTTTGGACATCTATTGGTTCCATGACTGGGAAATTATATGTACTATGTCTAATTTATAGATGACTTCTCAAGGAATACATGGATTTATTTAGGCAATAATAAATAAGTTTAAATATTTTAAGGCTCTTGTGGAGAATCAAATAGAGAAAATAATTAAGGTGTTGAGGACGAATAATGGTGGATAATTCTGTAGAAATGAATTCAAAGAATCTTGTAAAAAGTATGGTGGAACAGGGAACAAGACTACTCCATATACACCTCAATAGAATGGAGCTGCAGAAAATATGAACAAGACGCTAATGGAAAAAGAAAAGTGCATGCTCGATGGTGTCATGTTAGGATAGGAATTATGGGTAGAGGCAGTGTGTACTACATGTTACGTAGTCAATCGATTACCCTCATCATTGTTGGATGAAAAGACTCCACATAAGGTATGGACTAGTAATAAACTTTATCTGACACATCTCAGGTTATTTGGCTATGATGCCTATGTTCACATTCCAAAGGAAAACAATACTAAGCTAGATAAAAGGCTGAAAAGTATATCTTTATTGGGTATAAACATGGTCTGAAAGGTTATCATATTTGGAACTCAAAATCTGAGAAGGTAGTTCATATACAAGATGTGTCATTTAGAGAAATAAAATATGTTTTCAAATGGGAATTCCTACCAAGGAACGAGGAACTGGTGAAAATAGAGATTGAGTTGAAGGATAATGAACCAGACTCTACAGAAGAACATGAATCAAAATAAGAAGATCCTCATACTCCAGTATTGAGCAAATCAGTTCAAGAAAGATGGTTACTAGAAAGGTATACTCCACCTCATTTCCATTCAAATTTTTCTTTGTTTATTATTGATGAATATCCTAGAATTGTTAGGGAGGAAGTGGATTCAGAGGATGGAAAATTCTATAAAAAAGCCATGGTTAAAGAAATGGCATCCTTGGAAAATAATGAGGCTTGGGATTTAGTGGATTTTTCAACTGGAAGAAATACGATTGGGAAAAAAAGGGTTTTTAAAACAAATTTGAATGCAGAAGGAAAAGTGGATAAATACAAAGCTTGGTAAGTAGAAAAAGGGTATTCCCAGGTAGAGGGAATTAACTTTGGTGAAATGTGTTCTCATGTTTCCAAGTTAACTTCTATTATATTTATTTTATTTGTTTCTTCTACATTTGATTTTTAAGTAGAACAAATGGATGTGAATACAACATTCCTACATGGGGATTTGGAAGAAGAAATCTACAAGAAGCAACCATGAGGATTTGCAGTGAAGGGAAAGAAAGAGCTAGTATGCAGGCTGAAAAATTCCATGTGTGGATTAAAGAAATCACCAAGGATGTGGTATCAAAAATTTGATACTTGTATGTTGGGACTTGGATTCACAAAGAGAAAAGCAAATCATTATGTGTATTTCACATTAATTGGTGATCATCTTATTTATTTGGTATTGTATGTGGATGATATGTTGCTGATAGGAAATGACAAGGATATTATCCAAGATGTGAATCCCATTTGTCCTCTAAATTTGACATGAAGGATATTGGTGCTACAAATTTCGTTTTTGGCATGGATATTAAAAGAGACCAAACAAACAAGAAACTCTAGTTAAATAATAGGAAATATTTCAAGACAATATTGTAGAGGTTTAATATGCAGGAATGTAAACTGGTCAATGTTCTTATACCTATAGGTGTAAATTTATCTATGGATGAGTGTCCCAAGACACAAGAATAGGAAGAGGAGATGTCATGTGTTATGTAGGTGTGTGGTTGGTAGTTTGATGTATGCAATGGTATGTACTAGACCAAATATTCCACATGCAGTGGGAGTTTTGAGAAGGTATATGTAAAAAATAGGGAAGGAGCATTTGATAGTAGTAAAGAGGGTTTTAGGTATTTTCATGGTACTACTAGTTATGGATTGTGCTACCAAGGAAGACCAATATTGGATAGAGTATTGGAAATACATGGGTTTGTTGATGCATACTGGGATGGAGATATGGATCATAGAAGATATACAAGTGGGTATGTATTTACCCTGTTTAGAGGAGAAATTGGTTGGATGCGAAAAAGACAATCTATACTAGAACTCTCAACTATAGTAGTTGAATGCATGGAATCCATTCATGCAAGAAAGGAATCAATATGGTTACATAGATTGTGTTCGGGTATTGGGTTGGTACAAAAAGTTGTAAGGATAGATTGTGATAGTCAGAGTGCAATATTTATGGTGAAGAAACCAACTTATCATTCAAAGACAAAGCATATTGATGTTCAGTATCACATTGTGAGAGACATATTTGAATAAAAGAAGGTGTTGTTGATGAAGGTGGAAACTTTGGAGAATGTTTTAGATTCATTAAAAAAATCTTTGAGCATTGAGAATTTCTCTTGGTGTAGAGGATCAGAGGATCTATGGGCATTTCTGCTCTGGATTGTTGATTATGTAATCATGTAACCCATTGTATGCAAAGAAAACAAAAAGTATGAGAATGTTGGGTATGTGTTATATTCTTTGCAAATTGGTTACATGTAGTGTACAACGATATGGGATAAAGGGGGACCTGGTAAAAAAAAATGGCATTTTTTTTCTTCTATTTTTGGTGTTTTATTGCATCCATTTTTGTGGTGTTTCAGCACATGGTTTTCGCCGATGGTTTTCTAATTTTGATTAAGGAATTAGGTTTGTTGACTAATATGGGTCAGTGTATTAGGGTTTTGGATGTCATGGGATCCTATATATATATATATATAGGATTGTAAATAATGAATAAGCTGATGAATAAAATATTAAAGGTGGGGCTCTAAACAGGTTGTTGGTTTTCTCGTCTTGGCATTCCAGTGTAAAATATATGTGTAATGTATGTGTTCCATTGTATATGTTTTTTCATTATTAAGAATCTATTTGTATTAATTAATTCTACAAGGTTAAAATCTATAATTTCTTCTCTTGTTGTATAATTGGAAGGCAAGTTTTGGTCTTGTGGTGTAATTTGAATGTATTTCTTGTCTTTTTGTATAATTAGAAGGAACTTTTGGTCTTGTGGTGTACTTGGAAGGAATTACTTGTCCGACCATTAAACATGAAAATGATGGTGGTGGGAGGATGTGATGGAAAATTTAGCTATAAAAATAAAAATTTAATCAATATGAAGTCTGATAGTTGGGAGACATAATAAGAGAGAGAATATCTAGAATGATTACAATAGTAGGGAAGAGCAAAGAGGAGAGTTGGCTTGTTTGGTTGTGCGAAGAGAGACGAATGGTTGTAGAATTAAAAAGGGGGAAGAGATGAGGGTTTGGATTTAAGTTGTGTTATTTTTATCTATGTTTATCATGGATATTCATGTCTTTGTTACATGTATTATTTTTGTTACTTTGATTTATATTAATATGTTTTCCCTTTAACTATTATTTTCATTTTTCCATTTCATTTTTCTTCTTGTGGATTTGTATTGTTCCCCTTTGAGATTTCATATGTTTGGAAAAGAGAGAAGGAGATGTGTGCAAAGAAAAAAATTAAGTGAAAAAAATTATAGATAATGGAGTCATGGGGACAACGATGACCAAGGCGAAGGAGGGTAGGTGTATATATATATATATATATATATATATATATATATATATATATATATATATATATATATATATATATATAGAAGTGACTTCTATTTTATTAATTCATTCTCTCTCTCTCTCTCTCTCTCAATATTTACCTCTATTTTGTTCTCTATACCTCCCTTATCTCTCTTTACCTCTCTCACTCTTTATACCCACTTACCCCTCTCCCTCACTCACTATCTCCCTATGTATGTCCCTTCCTCCTCTCTTCCCCTATATCTCCACCTTCCTCTATCTCCCTCCATATATTTATCTCTCTCTCCCT
>JZKD02S1910643.1:1353454-1386734 GCA_000966675.3 Picea glauca
TATCATCATATGGATACCAAACCAGGATAATGGTATTTTTCGAATATATATATATATATATATATATATATATATATAAATTTCAAAAATAATAAGGGGTCTCATCACGATCCAACCTACCACGATCATAGGATAATAACCTAAGTGACATTCCCGCTATGGCTACCACACCAGGGCAATGGCCTTTGACATTTTCTAGTCAAAGGACAAGGGGTCTCATCAGGAGCCGGCTTGTTCACCTAAGTTACAATCCAGTGAGTGGCATTATCACTATTTGGATACCAAACCAGGATAATGGTCTTTTTGGAAAAGACGATTCAAATAATTATCAAGGATACAAGCTCATCTAAGGGTTAAAAGGAAACCCTATCGAGGTTATGGACGCCTACTAGCAACAGTGGCTCTGCCTATGGTATGTAAGTTCACCTTAAATGCCAAGTTTCTGTGTGTCTCTAGATTTCCTTCACTCAATAACGCAACTATCATTTCGATTGTATTCAATAAAATAGAAAAGTAACAACATTATGATATGTGGGATATTATTTAAATGAACAGATTTAATTTATTCGGTGTATGTATCCTTAAAACCATTCTTTTGAGTATAGGTATATTTCAATTCCACAAAAGAGGACTAACATTTAATGATTATCATTAAAATATGTTGTTTGAAAATAAATCATTGATCCCCATTGGTGACGGAAGTACAATCATTACTTCTCACCATCAATACCTACACTCATTACTTCCCCGTACACTGACGGTCAAGTTTGACCTTCATATTAATGAGGGGAGTGGACACTCGACATGCTTCTCGATAAAGATAATAATGATTGTAATAAATACCCACATTTGTAAACATTTGTTGTATCTAATATTTGTTATTTTCAGTAATTTTTCCTCCAAGATGGTCTAACCAAGTCTGCTACCAGGAACAATAGTCATCCACATTTTCTCACAAAATGGGTGGCAGAGGTGTGCGCAGGGAGCCAACTTTACTACAGGTTACAGAGCAAGCAAGAGACATCCTGCACCGGTTGGGGTGGATGGATTACTTCAACCATCTACAAGGATATGACACGAATTTCATGCTTGAATTCTTTCAGAATCTATAGGGAGAAATCTCTATGGTGCGAGGCATACAAATTTGAGTCACCCCGGAAATCTTAGCAGAGGTCACAGGCCTCCCTACCACAGGAATTTAATGGACAGGAAGATACACAACACTGAAGGAAGGTATGGAAACTTTCATAGACCCTGGGGAAGAATTGGATAAGAAGGTAAAGGGACTTAATCACAGTACCCTCAGAGAACCATGGAAGGAACTGGCAGGGATAATTCAGCGGTACATCACCTGTGATGGATGATATGACGTAATTCGACCTCGCCACCTCAAACTATTGGCAGCTTTGAAACAACGATTAGTACTTAATCTACCTTTATTTTTGAATGCCATATTACATGAAGTTGCCTTAAGAACACAAAAATCCAAGGACCATGTTACTGTTATCAGTCACCACAGATTACTTAAACTGATAACAAATAAAGCACTGAGTCAAACTCAATTGACCTGGGATAACCTGATTGAGGCCAATAGACATCCACAACGGGAGTAGCCTGAATTATGCCATGAAAACCCACCATAAGAAATTGAATATAGACAAGTAGAGGAGACTACTATCCAAAGAGAAATCCCATCTCCTCAAATTGAAGCTAAGGCAGACCCTGCCCAAATCACAGAGGCCCAAACCTCACAAACATAGGCATTAACAAAAAAGAGGAAGAGAGCAACAATTGTCCCTAAAACCATCATTCAAACAAGGAGAAGAAGCAGACGAATTCAGGAAACAATTGAAGCAATTCAAGGTACAACAAAATAGTCTGAAGAACTTCATAACTCTATAGAACAGTCCCCACAAGGGAATGTTCAAGAAACTGGGTAAGCAGAACAGACCTCACCGAGGAATGATTAGGAAGACACCCAACCAGCATTAGAGCATCTGACAGAACAATTTTTGAAGAGCTATGAGGTAGAAATAGCCCAGGTTCCAGGAAACTTGGGAACCTCAATTGACAGAGGCACAAATAATCCAGAAAAATGCCCAAAACAAGCCTCCTCTTCAAAACCATTTGAAGATTTTCTTGATATTGAAATGTCTTTTCCAGAGGACACAACACAGGAAGAACCTCATCTTGAAATAAGAATCCCTCTTGGACAGACAGAACATTTGGAAGGAATAGAGGAACAACCATCTGTTGACCATAATGAAGAAGACCTTGAGACCTCTCATAAACAAAAATCAGCCAAGAGCCATAAGAAAATTATAAAGTTATAAAAGGAAAACAAATTATTGAAGAAAAAGGCTAAGAAGGTTGAAGTATTGAAGCAGAAGGTGACTAAACTCAAGGAAATTATTAAGGAATTGAGGAAATAGTTAGAACAAGAAGATAAGGCCCACAGAAGAAAGAAGAACAAAAGGGCCAGAGTGAAAGAAAGAAACCCTCTTCCTAAAGAAGCAGTCAGTACAAATTATATAGGGATACAAATAAACCCTGAAGAAATAGTAGTATAAGAAACATTAGCTCAGAACGAGGAAGTAATTCCTGTAGAAACACAGGAAAATATGACAGCTATAGAAACAATTGATGTTGAGGTGTAGACAGACACCCCAGTATTAGAGGAAATAGCTCAAATCCTTGAGCAGAATGCTACCATCAGGAGATTGGAGGAAGAATTGATGCAGTCTCAACAAACCCTGGCTCAAAATAGAAATGAATTACTAACTATAGCAGAGCACCAGGAACTCCAGTCCCAGAAACAGAGTGCTATTGTGGATAGACTGGAAGCAAAACTTACACAGGCCCAGCAAGCATTAACTGAATCCAGGGAAGAGATGGAAGCTATGGAAGAATACCAAGCATCCCAATCTCAGGCACAGGGTGTCACCATTGATAAACTAAAGGCAGAGTTGGGACAGGCCCAACAAGCATTGGCTCAACACCAAGATGAGATGGTCACTGGGACTGAACATCAAAATATTGTTAAACAACTGAAGGACATGAAAGCAACAAAGAGTGAGACCTATGATGCACTCACCAGAGCCCAAGGGAAGATAAAAAAGGTGCAAACCCAACTAGAAAAAGCTTTGGATCAAATCAAAGACATATGTGATGTCTACTCTGATGCTATTAATTGTAGAGCCCCTACCACCAATTACACTTTATTTTTGTTGGAATGATATTTTTTATTAAGAGTGAAGGCCATTAAAGCAGGTAAACCTATTTCCTTCGAACCTTCGCCACTGTACCTGAGTTTATTTCATGTTTCAGAGAGCAGGATGAAAAGGTACAATAATTTTTGTGTGAATTGTACTTTCATAATTTCATTCTGGAAGAAAAGAGGGAAGATAACCCTGGCCCATTTATAGGTGACATACAGTTTCAAGAATTCTTGTCATTTACTCAGAACCAAGTTAGATGGGGTAAATATCATAAAACCTTCCTAAAGAGGGAAGCTAGGCTAGATCTTTGGGTTAGGGGAGAACCTCCAAAGTCCTTTCCAGCCATTATGTGACATACAACCTTTATGAAAAGAGGGGGGGTCGTAGACTCCTTAGCCCCTATCCATCTACATGTTATATGTTCAGGTATCACTCGCTTTAGGGAGCTTAAGGAGGAAGCTCTTGCTGCTTCTAAATTGAGATGGGATGCATCCTCCAGTGAAGTAAAGAGTAGGGAAACCTTTGGGTACAGGAATTTATTTACAGCTACCTACATAATAGAAAGGTATTCTAGATTTCTCCTAGAGGAAGGGCCTACTTGGATTGGGTGCAGATATAATCCCCCTATCATCTGGTTCCCTCCAGAAAGTTACCAAAAAGATTATCAAATTAACAAGAAAAGGGAGGATGTTTCTTTTAGAGAAATCAAAAGAAGTAATGGGTTTAGAAGGCCTGGTGAACCAACCTTTCCACCTTATAGAATTACTGCTTTACATGTAAGATCTCAGCTTGCATGAGGAGATGCAAGAAGGTAAGATGGGGGGTATGTTAGGTTATGAAAAAGGTATAAATATCTTCCTTTTTCCCACATCTCATGATATCATCTTGATTGACTTTTCTATTATTTAGGAGAAAATAGAATAGGAAATGAATAATATACTCTTCATCGTTGTTGTTGAAGTTAGATTACATAGATCCTAAAATATGATTGGAATTGTCTGGTTTTATTACAGGATTGGTTAAGTATTTTCAAACCCAAGATAGCAAAGGAAATATTGAAGATGCGCAAGCTATTGGAGGTTGAAGACTTTATGGTGCAAGGCAGTTTTGAAGATGATCGAGTTTCTTATATTGTAACTTTATAATAGTAAAGAAATCATGAGGATATCTTGATCCTCAGGATAGCTTAATTTACCCAGATTATTGTAATATATAAGGGGTAAATAGATCTTGAAAATATATAGAAGAATTGCATCAAAGAACTCAGAACTTAGAATTGCTATGCATCAGCAGTTTTTGTAAAATGTTGTACCATCTATGAAATTAATAAAAGTGTTGAGTGGTTTTACCATTTCTATATACCAAGTTTCAAATAATAGTGCTTCTAAGGACCAAGGGCCCAGTCTGAAGGAGCTACTATTCGACCTGTAATTGTATTAGTTCAATTTATGTTTTGTGATTCAATTCTCTTTTACAGAAGTTAAATGAATGCATCAATTTGTTGATGATTTTATGTCAATTGCAAAAGATAGATATTTCCTTAAGCATTAGATGATTGCTTCTCCAATTCCCATTACTGAGATTGATGCTTGATAGTTCCTCATAAGTTCACATTTACTTAGTCTACATTTGTTGTTCCTTTTACTTAGTTTACATTTGTTGTTCCTTTTACTTAGTCTTCATTTGTTGTTCCTTTCCATTAGAATATAGTTGTTGTTCCTTTCAATATAAACACGATTGTTGTCTCTTTTCGATTATATTAGAGTCTTTGTTTCTTTCCATAGATAGATTAATTCGCCTTTTTCTTTCTAGCAATTGGATTCAAAATAATAGTCATTTCTGTAGGTCTTTATTTAGATTCAATTACTGCTCTTAAAATGAATCCAATAGATTAATTAGTTCCTTTCCATTGCACAACTTTAGATTTCAATTCTTAGAATCTTTAATGAATATTTGAGGAACTTCATTGTTGTTAAACTCAGATTTTCTTTCACTACACGATTCTAGCCTCTACGAGCTATCTTCATAGACTTTGTCGATATTATTTGAGATAAAAGACGAATCCTTGGGTTGATAAATTAATGTTAAACTAAGACTATTTTCAGACATCTTTAGACCCAACACATACCACAATCATGTACAAGTAAATGCCTCAAACATATCCCAACAAAGTGTTCACATGATAAAAAAAAAGTATACCAGCATTGTACCTCTATAGATCTGAAATATGTATCATATATCATATAGCCAATGATATTTGAAGGGCATCTACTCAACCTCACATGAGAATACCTCAATCTATCACCAACATCCAATCATGTAACATACATTTTTTATCATGTAGCTTGATCTGTAGTACCTGAACATTGTCACATTTCTTATAGCCTTTTCTCAGCCTCTGCAACCTGAACCACCTCTCATCCTCAGGTCTGGTAGTGCCTTGTGTGATGCAGGAAATGTGTCATGTGGGGCCTCGCATGATAAGCTCTATGCAACCTGCAGGGGTGCGTTGTGGGATGTCTACTAGGTGACCCATGGGGATGAACCTAACTAGGTGTTTTCATGAAACCCTCGCTCTAATCTGCAACTACAAAACTTTGTCGTCACTCTACCTTCACTTTGTCGTACTTGCAAATCTTTAGATGTATCAATGAGTACCTACAATAACCTTTCACAAATAGATATTCAATGTTCTCAATAGGTGCTAATGGCAGTACCTTTCTCTTTTATTTATACTCTCAAAGTGGCTTCCTTTAGGGGTCATATTTTAACTATTTTACCCAATTTTCCTCTTTTAGGGATAACCCACGTTCAACTACTTTACCCACTTGCAACTACTTTACCCATAATTAGTAAACTCTCCACTTCTAGTTGCAACTAATTTCTTTTTAAATATTTTCTTATTGCAACAACTTTACCCATGATTAACTCCTAGTTATAACCACTTTTACTAGTAAACTTCTTGTAGGAGCTTCTAGAATAATTGACTTCTTTGACCTTCTATGGGCTTCTAGATAACTCATGAGGGTTATCCAACTTCACTAAGACATATATCCTCAACCATGAGGAACTATGCGATGTACCACATATCACTGGAAATTGAATGACATGTATTATTCATATATGATAGTATTACCTGCAAATTCACTTATCTTCATGCCTTTATTCCTCATAAAATCTCTAGTTCCTTAACCACACCTTTGGGGATAACAGAATGTTCTACCAAACTTCGTTAAATGCACCCAACTAACACTCACCATCAATCTCGATCACACATTTTTCTAACATCTTTCGACCTCTCCAAGGGTTGACATCAATCTCTAAGGGTTGAAATCAATGAAAACCAACTGTCCAATCCAATTGTCCAAACCAATTATCCAACATATTGTTTACTTTATGAGATTATTACCAATAACATTCAATATGAGAAGTATACATAAGCAGTGAACAATAAGAAACCACACATAAACACAGTACACAAATATTTTACATGGAAACCTAATGCGGGAGAAAACCATGGAATGATTTTATTATATTGTCAAAATAAGTACATTCATAGGAACCACCAACTTCCTTGTTTTCCAGCTACAACTGGAAGGAGGATACAACCCCCTGGTTTCTTAGGCTCCAACCTGAAGGAAGATGCAACTCCCTAATTATATGGATCCAACCAAAAGGAGGCTACAACTCCCTATGTTCTCCAGCTACAACCAAAAGGTGGGTAAAACCACCTATCTTTTCCCCATCCAACCACCCTAAAATATAAGTTCCAAATAACTGATAGTGCTACTATAACTGTCAATATATCCTTGTAATACTTGTCACTATAAAAAATGTACCAACAACCTGTCACTGTAAAACCTATACCAACAACCTATCACAACCTGTAACAACAACATGTCACAACAATCTCCTCAACCAATCAGATATGATCACATAGATCTCATACCCACTCACACAAATGTATAGCTCAAACCATGTACAACTATGTCTCTTTAATCATGTGTTATCCATATACAAACAATCATAAACCAAGTGTAATGAACCCTCACATCAACAAAGAATCAAACCCTCATTGTTATGCAACCTCAATCTGTACCAATAACTTCATCAACATACCACAACCAAAATCCCTAAAACATGTACCAAGGAATACAAGATATACCTCAACAATATGTCCAATAATGTATGCCAAATACAAACTAAAAATATACCATCACTATACCTTTGTATATATATATGATACAATATGTACCATAGAGCCAATATTCCCTCCAGGGAAAATACTCAATCTCCCATAACTATATCTCACATAATCACCAACATCCAACTACAAACAAGGATATAACATACCTTTTGATCATGTAGATATATCTGTTGTACCTAAACACTATCACACTTCTTCTAGCCTCTCTTCAGCCTCTGCAACCTCAAACACCTCTCATCCTTTATATATGGAATTGCCTCACATGACGTAAGGGGTTGTTTAGTGAGGTCTCGCATGACAAGCTATACGCAACCTGTAGGGATGCCTCGCAGGAATTTTATTGTATGACCTATGAGGATGACCCTAATCAATGTTTTTTATGACTTTCCCATTCTCTTATGCAATTGTGAAACCTTTTTGCCACTCTTCTTTCATTAGCTTAGACTTGCACAACTTCAGATGTATCAATGAGTACCTGCAATAAACCTTTCAAAATATAGACTTTCAATGTGCTCAATAAGTGCTAATGGAGTCTCTTGCCCTCTTATTTATACTCTCCAAGTGCCTTCCTTTAGGGTTCATCTTCTAACTATTTTACCCAACTTCTCTCTTTTAGGGATAACCCACTTTCTTATTGCAACTACTGCCAATAATTAGTAAACTCACCACTTCATGTTGCAACTAATTTCTTTTTAATTATTTTCTTATTTCAACAACTACCCATAATTAACTCCTAGTTGCAACCACTTTGACTAGTAAACTTCTTGATGACTTTCTAGGATCTTCTAGAGTAATTGACTTCTTTGTTGACCTTCTAGGATCTTCTAGAATATTCGTGAGGGTCCTCCGACTTCACTAAGCCATATCTTTTCAACCGTGAGGAACCATGTGGTGTACCACATATCACCGAAAATGGCACGATGTGTAGTATCCATCTATGATAGTATTGCCTACAAATTCATTGGTCATCATGTCGTTATTCCTCATACAAACTCAATTTCCTTAACCATACCTCTATGGATACCGAAATGTGCTACTAGACTTGCTTCAAGGGTTGAAATCAATCAAAACCAACCCAATCTATCAACATTGTGGAGTTAGAATCCCTAAGGAATGGTCAATAAGCCCCTAGTTGGTTACAGGTCTTTAATGAAAGGGTAAAGTGGTTGTAACAAGGAAGTTAAGAAGCCCCTAAGTTTAAGGAAAGAGTTTACCTAGAAAAAGAATAAATAACCATCAAGGATTCTTTCATAAGTACAATTCACACACATCTCTATTGATTATCTATCTTGTGAAGAAATTTTTATCTATTAGTGAATCTGAGGTTGATTATGAGGTAGCAATTCTAAAGTTGTGAAGGAAGGTCCAAGGTGTAAGTCTCGGAGTTGTAGAAAATATGAGTAACCCTAGTTTCTAAGGTATCTATGGGTTATAGGTGAGACGAGTGTGGATGTATGCGGGTTGTAGTGGAGAAAAGCATGGATATCCGTAGTTAGTAGAAGAGGAAGTCACAGATCTATGAAAATCTCATGAAATATTGGGTAATGCTAATACCTGGTCTGTGAAGTCAGAAGTAAGCCTACAGGTTAGATCTACTATGTATCAGGTCAGCTATATAGGTATTGGTATACATATGTTCTTTTTGTATTTAGATATGGTATGATACATTCTCGAGGTATGTTTGGTTCGGCATATGATTGAGGAAAATCTTGGCTACATGGTTGATAGAGGTATATTCTTGTATCTGGTTATGATATGATTGCTATGGTTCAACTTTGAGATGTGGATGTATGGTTGAGGTATACACTTGAAATATGGTGGCATATGCATGAGGCACATGTTTTGGTTCTATGAGGCTCTTTATTGATGATATGGTACAGGTCTATACATGATTGATGCTATGGTATATGGTGTTGGTTTTATATGTGATTGATGTCCTAATACATGGTGCATGATTTGATTATGGTTCATATGTTGGTACATAATTGATGGATGATATGGTACAGGTTTTGGTATAGTACAAGTTGATGGTACAGTGACAGGTTGGATACAGTGACAGGTTGGATACAATGATAGGTTGGTCAGTGACAAGTTGATACAATGATAGGTTGACATTGACAGGTTGGACATAGTGACAACTTGACATGTTACAGGTTGATGTGACAGAGGTAGTGACAATGGTAGTGACAGTGGTAGTGGCAATGGCAGTGGTTGTGATAGTGGCATTGATTATGGTAGTGACAATTGGTCTACACTTATATTTCAAGGTTGTAGGATGGGTCAAGAAAAGGGGCTTGTATCCTCCTTTTGGTTAGTGCCGGAGAACACAGGGAGTTGAAGCTTCCTTTAGGTTGGATCCTAATAATCAGGTGGTTGTAGACTCCTTCTGGATGGAGCTAGAGAATTCAAGTAGTTGTAAATTCCTTTAGGTTGGAGCCTATAAATAGTGGGGTGTATCCTCCTTCCAATTGTAGCTGGAGAATTGAGAAGTTGGTGCTTCCAATGAATGCATTCTTTTGATATATAAGAAAATCATTCTTTTTTTTTCTACCACTTGGGTTTCCATGTAAACTCTAGTGTACTATATTTCTTTGGATGTCTATTATGCTCTATTGATTTATATTGCTCATGATATATTGATGATATATTTTTTATGATGTTAATGATTACATATTATGGTTAAAAGTGATAAAAAAGTGCTCATATTGATTCACCCCCCCTCTCAGTATTCCAACAAACACAAAACATATGGTGAAAGGGGCAGTGAAGCGGTGAAAAGAAGGGATAAAATGGTAAAAAAGGTGACTCGTGATAGTGAAAAGAGCGTCAAAATTGAGTTATGATAGTTGTATTCCTCCTTCATGTGTATTGATCATGATAGGACTCATTCAAGTCCTATGTCAATTATTTTCATCCCATAACCATTGTGAAGGATATAAGGCCAATCCAATCCATGGTGTGCAATGTCTCCTAACCACACTCATAGTCTTAGTTAGAGTTCGTAGATCCACTACATAGGTTATTAATGGTGGTTGGAGGCCTCTTCCATGGCCATGAAGCTTGAGAAGAACAATTCAAGCATTAAGGTCCTCAATTTCATTTTTATTGACCATTATGAATAACTCAATACCTATTTGTGGTGTGCAATACCTCCTAATGGTTCTCATGTATTTTTAATCGGAGGTAAAGTATCCCCTACATCTTTCATGTTTGTTGGGTTGGGGCCTCACTCATGGTCTTCAAGGCCCTAATACCTATATTTAATGCACAATACCTCCTAAAAATTATCATATGTCTAGTGGGAGGCCAAATATCATATATAGTTAGAGTCATTTTTTAGCATTTGAGACCTCATACATTACCCTCAAACCTGAGTGAGCATCATTCAAGGTGTAAGTCCCTTGATTTTATCCCCCATCCATTCTCAAGACCTTGATTCCCATTCGCAATGCATTATAACTCTTAATGATGCTCATATTACCACATGGTGTTTTTAGGCCTTGTTCATATCCTTTCAGACTAAGAATCCTAGATAGGTCATGTGATCTAGTTTGATGCATGGTTCATGGTGCTTGGGCCTTTAATGGTTCATTTATGGAATATATATGATAATTAATTTTTGTTTATAAGGATTTTATGTTCATGTGGGGTTGTGGGTTTTGTTGTCAAACATTTAACATGTATATGTTATTGATATATTAAAATCAATTAGTGTAGGCTTCAAGACATTTTATCTACACTCCAAGACAATAAACATAGAAAGTGTTCACAAAATGTTGTTTAGTTATGTTAACCAACATTTCTTTTACACATATTCATAGATAATAATAATAATAATAAATTTATCATAGTTTTTGAGGGAGAATCTAATATGAAATAGAATTTGAAAAGTGGAGAGGAAGGCACCTACACAAGAAGAAATAGAAGAAAATAAAGGAAAAGGAAATGGAACAAACATGGAATCATAAGATTCTGACAAATGAGACAACAACTCATACCTCACAACCAAAGTCAAATCATCGGAATTTTATAACTTACACATCATTTTCAAAATCAATTCGCTATGTAATAGTATGAACATTTATTCATGCTACAATGATCCACATTTGAATTCCAAGTTCAATGGATGGCACACCATGTTCTACATCAAATGATTTTCCTTCAAAATTTTGGGTAGAATCACATCTAAATGAAATTTATATAGAGAAATATCATCTAGTTCTCTTGGAATCCAATTATTGGAAATATGTTGATATTGAGACGTTGTTCCCCAAACATTGTGGTAAACAGTTCAATACTTTTGATCCTAACTCTATAGATGAGGCTTTCCAACATATCACTAAAGGGTGTATTAGTGGAGGTGGTCTAGTCCAATGTCCTTATGAGATTTCTAAATAATCATGTGAGGTGATTTGATATCCCAATAAAAGTTGCCAACCTCTAGTTGATGTCAAAATGATTCAAATTGTACAATTCTTATTGAAACTTACACGTTGAAAAAGAATATCCATCAACATATATGAGTGGAAAAAAGTGCATTGTCTTCCATGGAAGGAAAGATAAATAAACACACCATCCATCACCATTCTTCATGAATTATTAAGGAAATTTTTAAACCTAAATTTAATGCTAGTAAATGTCAAATTATTTGATCTATACTACAATACAATACTCTCACAAGAATTAGAAGAAAAATTGGCATAAAATTAGTGAAAAATATAGAAACAAGTAATCACATAGTAAATCTCTTATCAATGCATTCACATCCATGGGAAAAAAATATCATTTGTGAGACTAGAATGCGGTATGCCACATATTGGATGAATTAATTGTAAGTAGAAGCAAAATATAATGTTGTTTTAATATGTGCACAAGAAAAAATTGTTAAACTACATCGAAAAAAAATGAAAAATATATTATGTTAGAAGATACAATCTTGATACATAACAAGAAATGGATATTTAATGATAATTTAGTGATAGGTTTCCATGTAGACACGTGAAGTTAGTTGAAGTAGTGAAAGGATTAATGCCTTCATTTTGGCATCATAACACCAAGACTTATTCCAACATAAGGGATGTATTAAAATATAGAAAGGATTCTAGGGATCGTGAATCCCACATTCAACACTATACTGACATGACAAAAACTACCCATGAAGTGTTGAAGCTTGGATAAAGATCTTTTAAGAAATGTGAATCAAACATGTCTAGATATAAATCTTTTTTTCATACTAACCATGTGCAACAATCCTTGAATACACCACCACCAATTGCATAGAGAGAGACATACATTTCTCCTTAAAATTGTATGCTCAGCGATTTATTTTTTCAAATACTACACCCTACAGCCATACAATGAAATACATAACTAATAGTATCATTCAAATTGGCTAGGAATAATGGTCCATATCACTTATAGGCATGGGATATATAGTAGTGAAGATATCTACGTGATATTGAAAAACTATCACTTTTGCATAAGTTATTATTGGACCCATGACATCCATTATGTGCAACATTGTTTTTAGTTCTTCTATTATCATTTTATCACTAGGGATATACCTTTTTGTTGAAATTGGATCCGATTATATGTTTCCATGGGTCAGTTCAAAAATGTATGTATAATTCAAGTGTTTTGTTTGTTTCACATAAAATATAGGGTGCCATATATATATATATATTACTATTTTGATTCTAGACATGGAAAAGGATAACACAATGGCATTGGTCTGTGCATAAAAGTTTCTCTATTTAGAGAAGAGATGAAGTTGGCAACACTTAGTTTATTTCATTATGTTGGGAATATAGTCAAATGGTGTACATTAGTGATGGAAGAGTAGTTAACAAGGGCAATCTAAGTGCGGATATTTTTTTATGAGGTGGAAAATGTGGACCAATATTTCACATATCATTGCAACACAATGCATGGAGCTCACCAATTTCATCTAGTTAGAAGTTTAGACAAATTTACCCTTGAAATAAGAATGAGAAAAAAATATTTCTTTTGTGTTTCATGTAGAAGTGATGAATGGTATAGTGTGAAACAATAGAATTGCTTATACATGGAACCAAGTGTAAATTGGCATTGATCAAAATAGCCTCATTGGATAGGGACCAAACATGCATTTATATATATTATGATCATGTATTAGATGTTGTAGACGTAGGTATTAATATGTTGTGATTAAGGTTTTTACTACAAGTTCCTATATGCACCTAAATTTATTTGTTATTATATGCTACCATTTTTAGGAAATGTCATATACTTTTTGTTTCATTTTATAAGTCACATATATGAAGTGGGCACCAAAAACAAAATTCATGGGGCACTGACTATTGGTGGCACATTGTTTAGATGGGAAACAAACTATCCTTGAAGTAGTAACAAATGATGAAAATAATGAATTTTTGACTAGGTCAATAGTTGTTAATTATGAATGATTTACGCTAGTTGCACAACAACAAAAAAAACTAGTGTGTATTTTAAGATTATAGAATTGGCTATGTTGTATACCACTTCAAAAAATTAATAGTTGGTACAAACAAGCTAGGGAAACTTTCCAAAAAACATAATTCATAGGTATAGTACTTCCTACCTCATTCTAAGCATGAGAAGTTGATGAATATTTTTAGCAATGGAGAAAACCCAGATGGACTATTCAAGTGATTAATTAAACAAATATGGTGTTATATGTAGGTGATTTATTCTTTCTTAAAGTTAATATTTCATAGTTTCATTGAATTAATCTTATTTTATTTTGAAATTCACAACATAAGCATTTTGTGTGCCCATGTTACAAAATGGATCTATGACACATGAAAGCACCAAGAAAACTGGTATCTTTAGACACCACCAACTCATAATTGGATAAATGGCCTCTTATCATTTGAATTCATCTCCTTTGGTGTTGGATTCAGTATTTTTTTCATTTGTTTTCCATTTTTTTTTACAGTGCTCAAGTGGTTTCTATATGTAGTTCACCTTCCCATATAATTCATCACACTTTACCTAAATAGTTTTCATGACAAAAAATAAAACCATATCTTGAAATGGAATTTCACTATTTGTAAAACATGAGTTTCATTGGAACCATCATCCATGTGCAATCACCAAGGTTGAATGCATGAGATATCAATATTTGACCCTAGGATCCAAATATGTTTCTTTAACACTAAGACAAATGACCTCAACCAAAATAAAAATTTTCTATGTTCCTATATGGTCAAGGAATCATTGAGAAGGGTATCATTAGACTTGTACTATTGAGATAGATCTAATAGATTATAAAACTCATTGAACCAACTCATCATTATCAAAAAAAAAATCCAAATGTATCTTTCCTTCCTAGATAATCCAGGGCACTTGACTCAAATGATCCTTGTGGTATAAAAAAGAAAATTACATCTTGGAATAGAATTTTTTCAGTTGTGATCATGTGAGTTTCATTGAAACCATCAACCCTATGCAGTCACTAAGGTAAAATGAATGGCATATCAATATTTTTCAGCAAGATCCAAATCTAGTACTTTAACATTGAGCCAGATGACCTTGTTGAAAATCATTTTCTACATGTCCATATGGATGAGGGTGTCAATTTTCTAATCCTAACGCGTAGATAAATTGTTTTCTAGTGATTTCCTTGTCGTAAAACAAATTTCCATCCCACAAAATGAAATTTATCGACTGGAATAATTAACAAAAATAAGTAGCGAAAGAAAATAAACCAATTCCAAACACACAAATATTTATGCCCTTCAAGTCAACTTATCAATAGAATAATATCAATGCTTACAAGGGCACCCTTACTAGGAAAATGACCCTTTGAGAAATAACTGAAAACTACAGAAATCACCTATAAACCCTAGAAACTTCGTTGTTTTTATACAACCCCATACATTCAACTTGTTGAGATCTCTATGCACCTTATCTCATTGTAGCCCACATATGTGTGTGTGTTGTTGCATTATAATATGTGTATATACACACCCTAATCAACCTACTTGATGCATACAGCTTGACCCTATTGTTGTGCCTCTGATCTGCCAGATTTTATGTGCCCAAACCCACAGTCTGGGTCATGTAACCTATTAAAATAACTCTGAATACCAAATAACAACATACCCACTACCCGGACACCTCTAAATTCTCCTCCTTAGGAAAATTGAAGTTTATGTTACCAATATTTATTAATCAAGAAACAGTTTTCCAGCACATGCAATAATCAAGAAGCACGATAAACTATAAAATAATATACTAACATGTCATTCACAATCATAACAGCAATCATGCACAATGTAAATACATCTTAGAGATAATAAATACACAACGAAATATAAATTACACATAAAACTTAGAGACCACTTATATTTTCAAATAACCATTCACCAACTGGTTGCAGATGTCAGACGTTCCACCCAACCATAAAAAAAATTGTTCCAAATATCAACATTAGGTCACCCCCAAGCCAATTCCATGAATCCACAAGGACGGGTCCTAGGAAGACTCTAACACACAACCAGATATCAAGCTCTCACAGTTTTACCAACCACATAGAAATCATATTTTACCATCTCTCTTCCCCTTCATCCTACACAACCCAAAAAAATGAACCCCTTTCTCTACAATTAAGTTCTTCAGGTTGTTCCACTTCTTTTCTAGGGCTCCAATGCTACTGGGCAATAAATATCAATGTTGCAAATTCCAAGGAATATCAGTTGTTGATAATTCTATCTCAACTTTCATTATTCTCATGCACATATACATCCATTCCCTCCTGGAATAATCAATAATTTCTAATAGCCAACAATCAATGGCTCCTCTCTTCCCATAATGTGTTTCCCATTCCTAGAACAATAGAAATAATGAAAGAGGAACGAATGAATGAAGAACAATGAAAGGGTGAACCCCCAAACAACCCAAAAATGGGGTTTATATACTTAACATTAAATAAAGAACCACATGGCCTTTCCACAAGAATCTCATGTAACCACTTTTCCAACTAATACCAAGATGGGTAAATAAAAATATTAATAAAATACTTATCCCCTTTAGCCCCTCTCTTATGGAATCATAGTCCCCTATCTATTTCATTGTTTGTCTTGTAGCCAACGATGTATTTTATTAATGAATTCAAAGTATAACATTTCTAGGAACTCTGAACTTTCAAATTTATAGGAACTCCTACCTTAACATATTGGCTCACCAGCCTAAGTATCATATGTAAAAAATACATTATAAATTCAGGGAATAAAAAATGGGGTATTATATTCCCCTCCCTTTTATTTTTGCACTGTCCTCGGTGCATATACAAAACATGAATCAAAATTTCAAAACTATTCAAAAAGTCTTGGTTTCTATGCCCACATGGAATATTCATGCTCACAAGTAGCATCTTCAGGACCGAAGTAGGTCCACTAAACCTTTACCAATCCTATGGATCAATTCCATATCACTTTGACCTTCCTGTACAATATGCACAGTGGTTGGACCTGAAAATCTTCTTCTCGCTCCACCTAAATCAAATTCCAATCAATAACATGGTTAGGATCATGCAAATATTTTTTCAACAAAGAGACATGAAACACATTATGCACATTCATGGAAGAAATAAATTCATCATGTATGAAATTGGCCCTATTCTGTCTAATATCTCAAATGGACCACAAAATATAGCTACTAACTTTGTACAATGAACCAACTTCAATGAGCTCTTCTTGGGATTTACTTTCAAAAGCACATGCTTTCCCACTTTAAATTCTCTATCTTTCTCATTCTTATCTTCATAATGCTTCTATTTATCTTGTGTTTCCTTCAAGTTTTGCTTAATTTTAACCATCTAGTCTTTGATAACCTTGAGAAATTTTGGCCCAAGTACCACTCTATCAGTTGGTTTGTCCCAACTCACTGGAGTATTGCATTTTCTTCCATAAAAAGATTCAAATGGGTTCATATTCAATGATGCTTGATACCCATTATTGTAGGAAAACTCAACCAAACGCAAGTAGTCTTCATACTTAGATAGCTCATACATCACATGCATTGTTAATATGTCTCCAACCACTTGGTTGACTCTCTCTATCTTTCCATATGACTATGGATGGTATGTTGTGATAAAACTTAGATTCATACCAAATTGTTTAAATAATTATTTTCAAAATTTTGAAGTAAACTTTATATCTCTGTCTAAAACAATTTCCTTAGGTATCCCATGCAACCTAGCAATTTCCCTCAAATAAATTTATGTAGTATTAGTTGTTGTATGAGTCATTTTTATTGGAACAAAACGAGCATCATTTATCAATTTATCCACCACTACCATTATCGAATCATGTTTCCTTGTTGTCCTAGGAAATTTAGTGATAAAATCAATAGTTACTACTTCCCATTTCTTCTATGGAATTGGAAATGGTTGTAGCAAACCCGTTGGGTGTATGTGCTCAACTTTCACTCTATGACATTCCATACATATGGAAATGTAATCAACAACATCCTTCTTCATTCTTGTCCAAAAGAATTGGATGCTTACTGTTGCAATTGTTTTATGGTAAATAGGATGTTCGACATATGGAACATTATGCATTTATTTTAATACCAAATTCCCAAGTTCTTCAAAACTAGGAACATAAATTCTATTTTTATGCATAAACACTCCATCTTATTTCATATGGCATCCTTTAAATTTTTTATGCACATTTTTCTATTGTAATCTCTCTTTTACTTGTAGGTAATGCTAGAATATAACAACATCTAAAATCATTCTCTTTAAATCTGAACTATGAATATTAATGGTTGTAGCATGCATGAGATGCACCCTTCTTCTAAGTGCATCAGCCACTTTTTTTTCTTTTCCTTTGATATGCTTGATATCAAAGTTAAACTCGCTTAAAATTTGTAGCCATCTTGTTTGTCTAGCATTCAAAGTTGGTTGTTCAAAAATATATTTCAGACCACTATGGTCTGTCCTTAATTCAAATTTCTTCCCCATTAAATAATGCATCCACATATTTAATGTGGCATAATTTTTCTCATGTTCCTTAATATGTATGGGATCATAATTGATGACATGTCCATTCTGAGTGAGG
Organism: Picea glauca; assembly: GCA_000966675.3. NCBI lineage: Eukaryota > Viridiplantae > Streptophyta > Pinopsida > Pinales > Pinaceae > Picea > Picea glauca. The sequence goes on from JZKD02S1910643.1 coordinate 1,371,964, forward strand.
AATACACCAAGTCCCTCTTTACATGCATTTGTGTGTACCACAAAACTTTCATTTGGGTTCGCAATGTTCAAAATAGGTGCACTAGTAAGTAATTCTTTCAACAAGTTAAAATTTCCTTCACACTCTATTGTCCATTCAAATTTAAATCCCTTTTTTGTAAAGAAGTGATGGGATGATAAATATTAGAGAACCCTGTTATAAATATTCTATATCCAACTAATCCCATAAAAGTTCTAACTTTTGAAACATTCCTTTGTGTTGGCCATCTTCTAATGGCTTTAATCTTCTCTGGGTCCATTGTTATGCCTTCTTATGAAATAATGTGCCCCAAATAATGGATTTGTTGTTGGGAAAAAGAAAAATTGCTTAGCTTGGAATATAGTTGATGTTTAGTACTTGTAGTACCAACCTCAAGTGATGTTCATGCTCTTCCTCTAACTTAGAATAGATAAGTATGTCATCCAATAATACAATGACAAACTTATCCAGAAAATTTATGAATATTCCATTCATTAAGAACATAAATACATATGGCACATTAGTAATTCCAAATGACACCACTACAAATTTATAATGTCCATACATGGTTCTAAAGGTTGTCTTAATTATGTCAACTTCCTTGATTCTTACATGATGGTATCTGGGTCTCAAATCTATATTTGAAAATATATTTGCTCCTCTTCGTTGATCAAAGAGGTCATGAATTCTGGGTAGAGGGTATTTGTTCTTCACAGTGGCTTTATTCAGTTTTCTAAAAATTCAATGCACATCCTCAATGTTTGTAACGTCCTCGGTGACCCAGGTTGGGCCACGCTACGCTAGAGAACACTATTTATTCTCTCTACGGAACATATTGTAACATACCCAGCATCCAACTAAGCTATGCCACATAAAGTTTTCTTGAAATGCATGCAATTAAACATATATACACACATAAATCTTGTGAAAGATTTATATATAAAACGTAAACAAATAAATACATTATGTAAATTCATGGATTCACACTGAAATAATAGTAGACATATACATGTAGCATATACAGGAAATACCCATAAAAATATACACAGTTATCACCACACATATGATAACCCATAAAAATAAGCACGTAAATAACAATGCAGCATGTAAATTTATCACACATTTGACACTTATCTTTGTAACAATATCACCAACTGCATGCAAACCTTCCATGAACCTCCTAGACTTAGACCACACTTCTCATCACTCTCAACAGTGGGTCACCCCCAAGCTGGGACTAAACTTCACCCGGGTAAAGGGATTCCTAACTAGGATAAAGGCTCATGGACAACAGGAAAGACTCCATCACAGGTGCCAAATAAAAATAATAGCCTACAATCCCTCATTCCCCACATGCTTTTCCCACCCAGGAAGTGTTCCCCTTCTCTTATCAATAGTCCTTCGGCTGCCCCACTTCCTTTCTGGGCTTCAGCAGCAGGCCGGACAGGAAGTCTCCAAGCACTGTAACTACAGTTCAACACCTTTAGGAAATCAATTCCCAACAATTCTCTCACCCAGAGAGAAATTGCTCACAGGCCTGACAACCCACTTCTTCAGTCTATCTTCCCAAGCTAACCATCTACCCGAGCAGAAAATGGCTATGGATACAGATTCAGATGCAGTGACAGGAAAGTATGGAGGATAGTTGACTGCGTGAGTGAAAGGTCCTAGTATCGTTGAATGGATCACTCAATGATGGATGAATCATGGAGAGAATGATGGGAAATGAACTAAGTCCCAACAATATGTATGCATGTCCCCAACTTGACACTTGTCATGTTGGAAGCTACTTTGGGCCCACTTGTCCCCAACTTTGGAACTTAGGATAAAATAATTACCCATACTTTATACCTTAAAGAAATATTAATATAATATTCCTTTTTGGCTTAATATCCCTATCTTAACCCTTTTCCTTAATGTGTAGCCCCCACCCTTTCCCTAACTAGTGGAGTTTAGTCCCCCATACTCTTTTATCATGGTTGGTCTGTGCGCAGCGATGTATTTTATATTAATGATGAGACATATACAAAAATAGGTGCACTGTCCTTTAACATCTAGGATCTTCAGCCTAATCATCACAAAATTGGCTCACGATCCTATAAAACATAGCATATACACAAAGGCTCATTGGCATCAATATCGTGCACACTTAAGATGATGTGCGCGGTATCCTGGAATGTGCACACTTAATCATTTTACTACGCAGTACATGCATGCACTATGCCATGAAAGATGCATACAAAATGATATCAAACAGCTCACCAGCTTAAGTACATTTTCATTTAAATTACAATTGGGTTCGGCCTAGGGATATTACAATCCCCTCCCCTTATTTATGCACTGTCCTCAATGCATCATGTGCCCATAAACCACAAAAATTCAAAAATCCTCAAAAAGATGTGGGTATTCTACCTGCATTGCATCCTCATGCCCCCAAGTACCATTCTTGGGATCGTACCAATTCCATTGGACCTTTACAAGCCCTATGGCTCCATTCCAGATTTGTTTTATTTTCTGGTCCATAATGCATAATGGATGCACTTGGAAAGTAACTTCTTGCTCCACCTGAATCACATTCCAAGCAATAACATGATTAGCATCAGGTATATATTTCTTGAGCAATGATACATGGAATACATTATGAACAGTCATAGATGTGGGCAATGCAATCATATAAGCTACTGGACCAATCCTTTCTAGGATTTCAAATGGCCCACAATAGTGAGCTTCCAACTTGAAACAATTTCCCAACTTCAGGGAACTTTTGTTGGCCTTCACTTTCAAGATTACATGGTCCCCAATTTTAAATTCCCTCTGTGTTCTACCCTTATCAGCATATCTTTTATGTTTGTCCTAGGCATCCTTTAAAAAAAAAAAAAATCAACATTTTCTCCTCCATTTCCCTGAGAAAATCTGGCCCAACCACTGCTCTATCTATTGGGTTATCCCAGCTTACCGATGTGTTGCACTTTATGCCATAAAGTGCCTCAAATGGGCTCACCTTTAGAGATGCTTGGTACCCATTGTTATAAGAAAAATCTACCAAGTGTAGGTATTCTTCCCATTTTGATGGTTTATCCATCGCATACATCCTCAACATATCCTCAATCACTTGATTCACCCTCTCTGTTTGTCCATCTGATTCTAGATGATAACCTTTACTAAAATTCAAATTTGTGCCAAATCCATTAAATAATCCTTTCCAAAATTTTGAGGTAAATTTTGGATCTCTGTCAGACACAATTGTCTTGGGTATGTCATGCAATCGATATATTTTTCTCATATAAACATCATCAATTTTGGTTTCCTTGTGAGTGAACTTAACTGGAATAAAATGGGCATCTTTAGTGAGCTTATCCACCACTACCATGATGGAATCATGTTACTTGTTTGTTCTGGGAAGTTTGGTAATGAAATCCATGGTTACAACTTCCCATTTCCACTCAGGAATGGGCAATGGCTATAGAAAACCAGTTGGGTGTCTATGCTCAGCCTTTACCTTTTGACATTCCAAACATTTGGCAATAAAATCAGAAACCTCTTTCTTCATGCCTGGCCAATAATATTGGATTTTGACAGTTGCAATAGCTTTATGATATCATGGGTGCCCAACATAAGGTACATTATGCATTTCTCTCAATATCATATTTTTCAATTCCTGGGAATTTGGTACATAACTTATGTCCCTGTACCTGAGAATTTCATCATTATCTAGCTTTTATTCTTCAATTTTCTGCTGCAAATTACCTTGTTGTAATTTTCCCACTAATTCCTTGTATTGCCAATCTGATTTGTCAGCCTCTATAATTTTGTCTTTCAAATCTGATTGGTACATGCTAATGGTTGTAGCATGAAATTCATTCACTCTTCTGCTGAGTGCATCGGCCACTTTGTTTTCTTTCCCCTTGATATGTTTTATATCAAATTCATATTCACATAGAAATTCTAACCATCTTATTTGCCTAACATTTAGAGTTGGTTGATCAAATAAATATTTCAGACCATTATGGTCTGTTTTCAGCTCAAACATTTTCCCCATGAGGTAGTGTCTCCATTTCCTCAAGGCATGCACTATGGCTTCCAACCCCAAATCATAAGCGGCATAGTGTCTTTCATGCTCCTTCAACTTCCTTGATTCATAACATATAACAAACCCATTTTGAGTGAGGAATCCACCAATTCCTTCATTACATGCATCTGTGCATACAAGGAAGTCTTCTTTTGGGTCTGCAATCCTTAGTATTGGAGCATTGGTTAATAATTGTTTCAAATGTTGGAAACTCTTTTCACAATCCAATGTCCATTGAAACTTCACACCCTTTCTTTGCAAAAAAGTGATTGGGTGTGCAATCTTTGAGAATCCTTCAATGAATCTCATATAGTATCCTGCAAGGCCCATGAATGATCTAACCTCTGGCACATTCTTTGGAACTGACCATTCTCTAATGGCTTCTATCTTCTCAGGATCCACTTCTATCCCATCCTTTGAAATGATATGTCCCAAATAATGAATTTGCTTCTGATAAAATGAGCACTTGCTCAATTTGGAATACAACTGATGCTCCCTTAATACTTGAAAAAACATCCTTAAATGATGCTCATGCTCTTCTTCTGACATGGAAAATACAAGGATGTCATCCAAAAAGACAATGACAAACTTGTCTAAATATTCTCGGAAAACACCATTCATTAAGAACATGAAAACAATTGGTCCATTTGACAATCCAAATGGTACACTGTGAACTCATAATCACCATACCTTGTCCTGAAGGCAATCTTGTTGATATATTCCTCTTTAATCCTTACCTGATGATATCCTGACCTAAGATCTATCTTTGAAAATATCTTGGCATCCTTCAATTGATCAAAGAGATCATCAATCCTTGGCAAAGGATATTTATTCTTCACAGTCACTTTATTCAATTGTCTGAAATCAATGCACAATCTTAATGTCCCATCTTTCTTCTTCACAAACAAGACTGGGGTACCCCGAGGTGACACACTTGGGCGTATATACCCTTTCTTCAAAAATTCTTCAAGTTGCATTTGCAACTCCTTCATCTCTGGTGTACTCATTCTGTATGGAGTCTTTGAAACTGGAGTTGCTCCAGGCATCAAATTTATAGAGAAATCAATATCTCTCTTTGGGGGTAGTCTTGGTACCTCCTTCAATACATCTTCAAAATCTTCCAGGACTATATGATCTTCCAAATTTGGAACCTTATCTGTAGGTGTCTCTTCCATATGATTTGTGAATATTTGGCACCCTTTTCTGTAACATTTCTTCAGCTACAATGCTGAAATTTCTCTTATGTTTACCACCCTGGGAATTCCCTACACTTTCTTTAGGCTCCCTTCCTCATCCAAGCAAGTGAATGCCTTGTTATGATAGTCTAGGATAGCATGATGTTGGTCCAACCAATCCATCCCAATTAGACAGTCATAATAATCTAAAGGCAAGATGTTCAAATCTTCCCTAGTGTTCAATCCATTCATGTCCATAAGACATGACTTAACCATCTCATTAACTTTTCGTTTAGCTCTGGTAGCCAGCTACACCAACCAATATTTCCCATGATTTATTATTGGAAAATGAAAACTTCCACCTTCTTAGGATCTATATAACTATGACTAGCTCCTGAATCAATTAAAATAGAAATGGTTTGGTTGTTGATCATACCTTCCACTTCAATCATATGTGACTGATACTTTAATTTCTTGTTGTCTAGGGATGCATAGATCATTGGTACATTTCGGCCCATGTCCTCCATTGTTTCACCTTTCTTTACATTGTGAACAATTCTCACTTTTTCACCTATGTGGGGACAATCTCTGTACATATGATCTCCTTTACAACCCCAACATTGAATAGGTGGTTGCCTTGGCCTCTGACCCCCTGTCTCAATAGTTTTGGGTTCTCTAGGAGTTTTTTGTTCCTGTGGATTATTTCTGAAGAATGGTGGCTTAGATCCCTTCTTCCTCTGATCCACCTTGAATTTATTTTTGTCTTCCCAATTTTTTGGAAAGTTGGCCTTGATTTTTTCTGATCATAAATGCATTTGGCTCACCTTATGGTCTCCTCCAATGTCTTGGGATCATCATACTGTATTCTTTCATTGATGAATGATAGTAATCCACTCAAATACCTTTGAATCTTAACTGTCTCATCCTTGATGAAAGGGACATACCTCAGCAGTTATAAAAACCTTCTTTCATATTCATCAATGGTCATACTCTGAATCTTGAGTTCAAAGAACTATTTCATTTTCTTGTCATAGTATCTCTTAGTCAAGTATTTCTTCTCAAAATACTTCTTGAATTCCCTCCAAGTAACATTTTTCTCTTTAATGTGTTGCACCTGCACAAGTTGATCCCACCACATGGATTCTTTTCCCTTGATTTGATAGATGGAAATTATACCTTTTGCATGAGAAGAATAATTATGCAATTGAAAATACTTTCTCATGCCCAGCAGCCATGTCTCTTCATCTTCATTCTTCTTGTTCTCACCATCAAATGTAGGAGGTTTGATTTTTTTCATTTCTCCTCATAGCTCATCCACTCCATACCTCTTATTCTTCCTGACAAGGGATGGACTTGAGTTTTTGTGTTCCCTCTTATTGGAATGCCTCGGGGAGTGATGGTGATGTCTACTAACACTTATATTTCTTCTTTTCTCATCAGAAGGCCTGTGACTTCCAGATTTTCTTGAGCCACTCTCCTTATCCAATTTATTTTCTATTTTGTTCAAGATTTGCATTAACTTCACATTGAAGTCATCCCGCTTCTCCTTGGCTCTCATAAGACTTTCATTATCTTCTTTATGGCTTTAGACATCCTTCTAAAAAAATTTGATGGTCTCTACCATATTCTTGTTTTCATCCCTTCCTTCTCCATGTCCATTGGAGTTTATTCCTTCAATGCCCAAATGGGCATCCATCCCTCTTATCTCATCTTTTTGGATGTAAGTCCCATGTGCCTCATCCATTCCTATGAACTCTGTGTAGATACTGATCTGATTTACTTGTTTTTAGTTCTGCAAAATGTGCAGCCAAAAACTTTGCCAGGCTAATTGTTTCAATAATTTCATAAAAATATGAACCATTATGGTTCAATAATATATCAGAAATATTTCTTCTGATTTTCTAGAAAATTGAATTTCCAGATCAATTTTTTGGGTGAATAAATGTATTCTACTATCCAATACCTTTCCAACGCCTACTCCCATGCTCAATTATGAGTCTCGAGCAAAATTTTATGGCTATTAAAAATTGCCCATTAATTTTTCTATTCATTTTTCAAGTTGGCGCAACTTTGCGCTGTAAATATGCATTTTTGCACCTACTCATTTGAAATTTTTGTAGGATATAAATTGGATTTCTTCATATACATATTATGGACACTCTGTCCAAGTTTCACCTTTTTCTAGGTTCTAGACTACTAGTTACAGCCGGCTGAAGTTCTAGGCCAAAATACCATATTGTAACTGATATGCTACAGGTACCTTCCTTTTCATATTAAACATATTTAGCATGCCCTTACATTTAATTCAGCTCTGGGACTGTATTCTATGTTTCAATATCTTTCCATTGACTATTCCTGCGCCTCGATCTGATCCCGAAGAAAAACGTTATGGCTCTTGGAAGTTAGATGGTCTTAAAATTTACCCTCCACTATTTGTGTTGTAACTTTCTCATAAAAGCTTCATTTGACGAATGGTTTACACCATTAGAAATATCTCTCCAAGATCTTTTATTTGAGCTACATAGATAGAGTGTGCCTTGGCACACTCTGTTCTCGTGGTTTTTTAGTAGCTAAAAACGTTGTTAATGCCCTAAAAAATGCACTGCAAAAAGATGACGTTCGAACAATATAAAATTTCATAGGAATTCGTTGGTTTTCCGATGTTCTTCACCATCCTAATGAATTCGTTCATACAAATTTCAACCTGTACACCCATATATAGCATGCGCGGAAACACCATAAGGTAATTCATGCTTTGCGCACCTATAACAATTGTGTATCACTTCTTTGTTGCGCCAATAACTTGTGTGCACTACTTTTATGTCGCGCACCAATATCCACCACGTGCAGTTTTTGTACCATGCATTGATATTATGTGCACATTTCACTCGACGCATTGCACCATGCCAAATTTTAGCACTCCCCACTATGCACCAATACTCTGCGCACACCCATAACTAAATTGTTGTGCGACAACATATACCCACATTGCGCGCGCACCAACCAAACTCCTCTGTGCTCTACCAATACTATGCACACCATGCATGCCATTATTATTTTTCCGTGCGGCGCCAAAATTTAGTGTGCACGCCCGCACACCAACATTTTCCATGCATCACCCAAAATTTAGTGTGCACACCCGCACACCAACATTTTTTTGCGCGGCACCCAAAATTTATCGTGCGCACCCACACGCTAACATTTTTCCACGCAGTGATGATTTTTACCTATCACAATATTTTCATTGCACCACATGCATTTTTAGTGCACCCATCTGCGCACATTTACCTTTATGCGCATCGATTCCTCATGAATTTTGCTGCAGAAATTGAGGATTTTTCCTAACGTTTTCCCAATTTACCATATACATTATGCAACTATGAAATATCCTCAATTTCACCCTGATAAAACCCATTCAACCTCTGTAATAAAAAATCATTGTGGGTTGACATTTCTGGAACGAATTTACCCAAAATCAATTCATGAATTGGGAATTTTAATCACAAAACTCGCTCCAACTAACATGGATTCACTGTAACTTCAAATTCGACTAATTCCAGGTCTGAATTTGATAGAACAGATATTAAATCAATAATATCTCACCACATGGCCGAATTTCTCAATTTTCTCATGAATTTAACAACAAAAATTGGTGATTTTCCCAATTCTGCATCGTTACTTCTAAATATTACCATGGACGCTCTACAACTCAAATTTCTTCACTTCAAAATAGATTCTCTATGAAATTTCACTTCAACTCAACTTGTTCGGCCCATCCAGGCTCAATGTTGAAAACTGAAGCTCTGATACCATATTGTAGCATCCTCGACCACCCAAGTTGGGTCACTATACATGAGAGAACTCTTTCTTCTCTCTGTGGAACATATTGTAACATACCCAACATCCAACTGAGCTATGCCACATAATGTTTTCTTGAAATGCATTCAATTAAACATATATACACACATAACTCTTGTGGAAGCTTTATATATAAAACGTAAATAGATAAATACATTCTGTAAATGTATGGATTCACACTAAAATAACAGTAGACATGTACATGCAGCATATACAAGAAATACCCATAAAAATATACACAGTGATCACCATACATATGATAACCCATAAAAATAAGCACGTAAATAACAATGCAACATGTAAATTTATCACACATTTGACACTTATCTTCGTAAGAATATCACCAACTACATAAAGACCTTCCACAAACCTCCCAGCCTTAGACCACATTGCTCATCACTCTCAGCAATGGGTCACCCCCGAGATGGGACTAAACTCCACCTGAGTAAAGGGATTCCTAACTAGGATAAAGGCTCATGGACAACAGGAAAGACTCTGTCACAGGTGCCAACTCAAACTAATAGCCTACAGTCCCTCATTCCCCACATGCCTGTCCCACCCCAGGAAGTGTGCCCCTTCTCTTCTCAATAGTTCTTCGGTTGCCCCACTACCTTTTTGGGCTTCAGCAACAGGCTGGATAGGAAATATCTGAGCATTGTAGCTCCAGTTCATCACCTTCAGGAAATCAATTTCCAACAATTCTCTCACCCAGAGAGAAATTTCTCACAAGCCTGACAACCCACCTCTTCAATATCTCATGTTCCTAACAACCCGCTTCTTTAGTTCATCTTCCCAAGCCAACTAGTGTTATTGGATAAATCAGTGAATGCAGACATAAACTAATCTCCCTAGATCCACCTGGATCTAGAACAAAACAAGAAGGGACATGACACTTTCCCTATGTGTTTCTTCCTCGTCAAGACATATAAATGTCTTGTTATGGAAATCTAGGACAACATGATGTTTTTCCAAACAATCCATTCCAATTAGGATATCAAAATATGTTAATGGTATGATATTCATATCAACATTAGTACTTACTCCATTCATATTTTTTGGACAATCTTTCACAATCTCATTAATCCTTATTTTGGTTTTAGTGGCTAGCTTAACCAAACTTGATTTTTCAAGCTTACTTATTTTCAAATGAAATATGTCCACTCCTTTAGGATCAATGTAATTATGGCTTGCTCCTGAATCAATTAAAATAGAAGTAGGTGTTACGAGGAAAATCTCTCTATGGCTAGGGTGAACCAAAATAGACTGAAATGACTGCAGAAATCAACTTTATCCCAACATCATGCTATATAAACCAATGTGCAAGAAATATAAGAAAGAGGCCTACCTCGTACATACGTTCTATGATGTCCATCATTGAGCGCTTTGAACCAAAGCTATATACCTGCAGCAAGTTCTCAACAAACAAGTGAAAACAAGCATATGGTGGAAATATAAAAGGTTAGCACATTAGATAGCATAATCCATAAATATACATAAAAAATATATCCATGGATAATAATACATATATTTGCAATATATCAATTGGACGAGAAAGGAGTATTTCTATTAATAAATGATCAGCAAAAGTGAAAATATTATAGACTTCTATGTCGGCATGGTTCGGAATCGAGAAACCGAGTTCCTTCCAACTAGGCCTCCACCACTTCAATCCTCCACCAAAGCCAAGATCATATAAGGGAGACAAAGAGGTTATCCATCAACAAGGGAAGATCTTGGGGGATGAACACTATTTTCATACTTAAGATGCTCCACAAAATCTTGCTGGAAAAATGGAGACCTCAAGCATCAATTGAAACAGGATTCCTCACACGGTCTTCAGCCTATTCTTTCATCAATTCTTTGCTTAATATGAGAAACCCATCATTATGTAAGAGAAGGATAAGTGGTTAAAGATATGAGGATGATCCCACCAAATCAGAGAAGCCAGTGGGATCCCAACCATACGGACGCTACCTCACATTCTAGAAGATCCTCCTTCTATAACCTTCGTGAACTTATTCCTTTCTTTAGCTTTCAAATGTCATCACACCCTGCCTATATAGAAACTTGCGGAAACCTCGTGAGCCAGGTATAGAGCAACCTGTGGAAATCAGGCATTTCCGCACTGTGTACTACATGCAGCCTGCAACGTCCTTCTAAAAACTAGTTTTGTAGAGGAAGAAATCAATTACTTTTCTCATGCAAAAGATCCTCTTAAGATCTTGAACACATGCTTGTAGAATAATCATCAGGGTGACCAAAATAATGTGTAACAGAATGCCCCCCAAAGTATGAGGTTGGAACTCATGATAGTCTAAATACTTTGTAAAATATGTGTGTGTGTCAGGAACAAGGAACGCACCAATCGGGAACCTACAAACAATCAAGCATCTGTGCAATATTATACCATTTCTGAGGTAGGAATTCCCATGCTCAAACTATAAGTGATTTAAATCATAAATGTCAATCATGGCCACCAATCATACACCATGGATCCATGTCATCAAAATGCTACACAACCACCATAAATACAAAGTGGATCTATGTGTCAAATACAAATCATAAATACTCCATCGCAACCTGGACCAAAATGACAAGATCTAGGGTATTCAATCTCGTCATTCATAAGTACGAATCTATCCATGTGATTACAGGTGTTGAATTCGAACATGGTAGAAACCACTTGATTACCGGTCATTGATGAAAACCGTTAAAAAGTGTGAGGAAAATCACCATTGATGTCAATGACTCCCAAGGTACCTTAGTACTATCCAACGAATGTGAATAAATGAGATGAATTCGAACACTCAACGAAATATTTCGATCAGGGACCAATGGTGTGAATCCACTGTCGAAAGAGAAGAGACCTGCCATTGAGACATGTAGGCTCTAAGGTACTAAATGATTTATAAGTCTTGTTCCCGAATGATGAGTTGAAGTCAACAGGAAAAGACTCGTCACAGGAGCACCTTTATGTATCCCCCATTAATGACACGAAATAAGTAACATATTTAGGCTATATCAAAGCATGAAAATGATTTGAAACTGACACAGGGAAGGCCGACATGGTAGAAATTGACAATTGCAGATGGCTGACTCGATAGAGGGCTTGTTTGGACTTGTCTTGAAGATATGAATGACACGATAATGGTCTTGGAAGAATTGACTCAAGGACGACCCAAGATATGAACTTGTAGAAAGTTAGACGAGAGACAAATGGATTTCCCAACCCGGATTCAAATGATGAAGGGGGGTTTCATGTTCAAGAGAGACTATTACTGCCACTTAACACAAATATAGAGACACATTTCTTTTCCCAAAATTTCCCCCACCATTTCTGGCAAGTACCTCTTTATTTTTACGCAAGCTTAAGGAGGATAACATATGCTTTTTTATGTAAGCTCATCCTTCAGACGAGTCCCTCGGAGTATGTTTAACGAACGCTAAGAAGGAGTGGTTCGGTCTTGTATGGGTCTTTCGATGTTTGTTTAACGAGTACAAAGATAGAATACTCGGGGGTTTTTCATGTTTTGAGAGTCTGAAAAACAGCTAAAGAGAACTTTCCCAGTTCCTTTTTCATAAATTAGTTCGATGAGACCGAAAAAGTGATAACCTACCACCCATCAAACGTTTTCTTCAAATACTTTTACGAGCGTGAAAAGAACAAGGTCGTTGGACAATATTTTCATTTTTATGGAGCGTGAAAAGAGCTTAAAGGATACTCCATGAGCTTCGCTTTTCGTGTTACCATGACGAGTACGAAAAGGCGACAAAATTATACTCGGTTGCATTCTCATTGATTTTCGAGCATGAGAACGAACAAAGACTGAGCTTGAGGTTTTTCCTAAAAAACCTAAAAAGTATTTGTACATGTGACAAATTTAGAAAAGTATTTGTATTCCATCATTCAAGCTCTTAGATCATTCATCTGCAAAAAAATACAACACTCAAAATACCATTAGGACATTTGGTTTTGGGCAAAATAAATAAAAATAATATAAAAAATCAATAGAAATAGTAAAAAGTGAATAAATAAGGGTGAAAATCCTTTTTTACCATTTCATTGTTATTTTGCCAAAAACTTGTCAAAAAACCTCTTTTTTCATCAAACTTCCTCTGCCGATTGCAGGAGATACGAGAAATTATTCAACGAACAGCTTCCACCAACAAGGTAATATCCTAATCCTCTATCTTTTCCATGGATTAATTTTCTTTTTCACTGGTTAAAATATAAGTTTTGAGTCGGTTTTTTGGGTCGGTAGGTGCACGCAGGCACCACCGCAGGTGGTGTGTATCGTGACATGTAGAAATCATCGATTTCCGCAAGCGATCTTTGGTTCACCTGTGGAAATTCCGCACTGCGTGAAAACTATACCTGTGGCAGGTGAAAACTCAAAATTTTCATATGTGTTTTAACCAATAAAAATTACCAAGGATGTGAAATAAGGATGCTAACTTTCTTCTTATGGTGCCACTGCAAGTTTTGATCATCAGGATGTTGGAGTGGATAGAAAGAGAACACGAGGATGATGATTTTTTCGTCGAGAATGACTTGGGCACATTTAATGCCCTTCACCAATGTGGGTTCCTGAAATTATTCAAGATTCAAGGCATGAGAGCCCAACTAAGGTTTCTCGAGTACTTGGTCCACATGTGGGATGTGGATCAGCAGGTGTTCCATGTGGGAGTCCACACACTCTCCCTAGATATTGAGGATATCTATTTTCTAGCAGGGTTGTCACGTCATGGATCCCATGTGACTTTGACAGGAGGCAGAGGTGGTGGTCTTCCTATGAGTGATTATTTCCACTGATATTGTGATCCCGAGGCCAAGAGACATAAGGGAAAGGTTTCCATTGGGGGTTTCCAGTATTTACCCCTCCGGACTATTCTTTTCACCATTTCATGTATGGCGAGGAGTGCATCTCCTCACATGGTACTCCAGAGTTATTTTCAGTATGCAGTGGAATGCATGGAGCCCCACATTTTTAACTGGTCGGACGGGGTCCTTCACAGTATGAATAAACATCTGACAAAGTGCAATAATGGTGAACTAAAACAGTTCAGGTACGGATCTATTTTGGTGTCTTTATTCCTTGAGAGAGTTCCCCATTTTCACTTACAGGTAGAGTGGGGCCTGTCAGCCCCATGGCATCCAAGGATGAAAATGTGGTGTGACCTCATGGCTTGGCACGTAGCAGGCCCCATCATCAAATACAATGACACATTTGTAACATCCCGCTCTGGCGCACTAAGAACACTTATTATTTGAGGACACTTGCTCGCAAGTGATCTGGACCCTTTTTGATGTAGGACCTTTTTATATGATTATAATGTGATTGGCAGATGACTTGATGTGTTATTATTTTATGCAGACATGTGCTATTGACTCAGTTTTATTGAGTGTGCAGGTTGTTTGACCTTGAGGATGCAGAGGCATCGGTAGAACCCCCTTGGACTCCGGACTTAGTCAGGGAGTGTGCTTTTGGGTTGATTTGTTTATTATGATGTTTCATTGATTTGAGGATTTGATGATGACATTCTGACATGATTATTGGTGATGCAGGCTGACGATAGCTTTCCGAATTGACTCACATATGGAGTAAAGGGGCCACACACAATTGCAGAGAGGTTGAGGGAGAGGGGTGGAC
>JZKD02S1910643.1:1406177-1457492 GCA_000966675.3 Picea glauca
ACTTAAATTAATCATAATCAAGAATAAATAATTAATAATAAATAATTAGTTAAGGTTATTTTAATAAATAAATATAGTTTAGCTAATCTTTTAGGATTACATTATTAAATTAATTGTAATTTATAATCAAGGATCGTTGCAGTTGTAATAGCAAAGTGATCTAGAGGTATCATGTAGGAAACATACGTTTAGGGCAGCTAGGAGACAATATGTGAATCAGGGCCCTCCCCCAGATTGTCATAAACGCCCCACACCATGCGAGGTGGGGATCCAAATATGTCAATAGTAAAAATATCTCTAGATCTTGTAAGGGATCTGGTTGGTATTCCAGAAGTTTAAAAAACAAGCTCTCTGGATGAATTCAGTCGGAGAAATTGTCTCTTGTATCCAGGAGGTATTCAAAAAGCCTCTAGAGAATCATAAACAATTTGGAAATTTTCTAAAGAGTCAGTTATTTATGCTTGTGAAATTGTGTTGTCCTAGACTTCACTCTGCTAAGGAGAGCCCCTTGGTGGATCAGTAGGCAAAGGTTGATAACCCTCTGGATCTTCTGGGGGTATCCCTTGCATTCTGCGTGAACAACGTGGAGGGTCAATGTTGGCCAGACCAAATATTTTACAGAAAAATCCTATGGCCAACTACGAAAACAAACATCACTCACTAATAAAATCTAGGAAGCAAACCAAGCAAACAAACCTTCTTATTTCAAAGTCACTAGTTGGTGATTAAATCCAATGTCACGAAGTCAATACAAGAAGGGGCTAGGATAGAGTGGGTGGAAAAGTTACGTTGATGACATGCTTAACGGACTTACACCCCGATGCAAGCTACCACACATAATCGTGGGTATACCCTCCAAGGATCCCCAGTGAGTCTGGCCAATGTCAATTCTAGATACTGTGAATACTTTCCCCTCCATCGTCACCTTGTGTAAGACCTTAAAAATATAGGCTACTAAGGTTACCAAGAAAAATAGTGATGCATGGGGAAACAGTGGACAATCTAATCCACGCGCAAAGACAGGGTATCTAGTCTGAAATCAACTTGAAAGTATTCCACTCATCATTGTGGGTATACCTTTCAAGTGACCCCCATAATACACACAATCTCTACACCGAGACCAACAAAGCAGGGTGAGTAACTCTATCATTCTCAATGCAACCTCAGGTTTGACCCTTGTGTGAGAAGGGCTTCCTAGGACAAAATGTTGCCAATGGATTTGAACACTCCCTATCACAAGATTCTAAAGTGTGTTTTATGCTTTGGAGAGTGTGCCTCGCAACCTATTCCAAAGTGCTAGCCTAGCTAATGTTGATGTAAAAGAGTCCTAGAAAATAAAATTTACTAATTAAATTTTATAATTACTCAGCGTTTTAGAGGTTATTGTTTACGCAAGAGGAAGATGGAAATGAAACCAATGTTGTATAAGACCTTGACCCAATAATATGAAAATAGAGATGAATGATGCAATATTTCGCTCAATGAAATCTATCTACAGTAGGGAGAAGGTATTTTTCTGGAATGATGTAAGCTATGAAATGTAATTTCTTTTTCTTGAATGAACTCAATTTCAAACAACCATAAACAACGAAATTTCTCAATTTTCTCTTCTAAAAAAAATATTTGGAATGAAAAAACTTTCTTATGAATGATTACTCAACAAGAATAAATGGATTTAATCTTTCCTTTCCAAAACCAAAACAGGGGTGTAATGAAGAAAGGACAAGTAATCAAACAAAATAGATACACTCAACAAATACCCAAATCAAACTTTCAATGAAGATAAAAGTAAAGATGAGAAGAAAGTGTTTAACATAAATGCAAATGAAAAAATAACTTTCCAATCAAAAAGAAATCTAGAAAATGTAATCAATCCAAAATTTTAAATCCAATCAAAATACTTTTAATCAATCAAGCACTCAGATTGCATAATTAGAGATTATATCCTTGTTGATAAAAATCAAGAAGTAAAAATGAAAAAAATGATTAAGGGTTTTTTATCTCCGAAAACCGATCAACAGCAAGTCTTAAACTCAGAAAATAGTAATATACTGGCATCAAAAGTTCTTCCCAGGTGATGAAAGAAAAACTAGGTATCAAAAGACAAGAAGGCCCAATCCAAAAAATTTACAAACAGTGTCGCAGCCCAGCAGTAGGGTATAGTGCGGAAATCAAGGATTTTTGTAGGCTAGCTATGGGTAGGGTGCAGAAATTCTGCACTGGTCTAAACAGTGAGGTGCAACGATCAAAGGTTTATGCGGGTTGTGTATGGGTACAGTGTGGAAATGCCTGTAAAAAAAAGAAATTTAGAAACAGGACAAAGGGTCTAAGTGAACTTTCAGATCCATAGAGTCTGGATAGATCCCCCATAGACTCAAAGACTGAATTAAAGTGAAAAAATGTAGGCTAAAATCAAATGGCCAACAAAAAACCACAAACAAGTCGTATCCCCGGTGGAGTCACCAATTGTTTTATTGGATAAATCGGTGAATGTGGACATAAACTAATCTCCCTAGATCCGGCTGGATATAGAACAAAACAAGACGAGACATGACACTTTCCCTAAGTTACAATCATTGAATTTACTACCAAAGAAGGAATGAATGAAATACCTTTGAATATCGCTTCCTTATATCTTTTTTGTCCCTGCTTCACTCCAGTGCTCTTGTGAAATCAGATCTGCAATGACACAAACCAACCAAAGTGAAAGCAACGATAGTAGATCCAATGAAAACCTAAACATGTGATCAAGGAGTCATGTAATAAAATGAGAATGATTTTATGGGAAAGAAACATGCCACCATATTATATTAAGTAAAAGTGGAAGATACAACCAAACTTCCTTGATGTCGCAAGTTCCCTTTTAGTATTCCTTTGTTCCAACACACACATACACTTGCTCGGAAATTTGCATGAAGATGATCCACAAAATCTTGATGGACAAATGGAGACCTAAAGCATCAATTGAAACAGGATTCCTCACACTGTCTTCAGCCTATTCTTTCATCAATTATTTTCTTAATATTTCTTAATCGTTTCCATGAGAAACCCATCATTATATAGGAGAAGGATAAGTGGTTAAAGAGATGAGGATGATCCCACCAAATCAGAGAAGCTAGTAGGATCCCAACCATACTGACGCCACCTCACATTCTAGAAGATCCTCCTTCTAGAACCTTTGTGAACTTATTCATTTCTTTATCTTTCAAATGTCGTCGCACCCTACCTATATAGCAGCCTGCAGAAACCCTGCGAGCCAGGTATAGAGCAGCCTGCGAAAACCCTACGATCCAAGTATAGAGCAGCCTGCGTAAATCAGGCATTTTTGCATTGTGTACTACATGCAGCCTGTGACGTCCTTCTAAAAATCAGTTTTGTAGAGAAATAAATCAGTTACTTTTCTCATGCAAAATATCCTCTTGAGAGCCTAAACACATGCTTGTAGAATCATCATCAGGGTGACTAAAATAATGTGTAACAACCAGCTACCCGAACAGAAAATGGCTATGGATACAGTTTCAGATACAGTGACAGGAAAGTATGGAGGATAGTTGACTTCGTGAGTGAAAGGTCTTGGTATCATTGAATGGATCATGCAATGATGGATGAATCAAGGAGAGAATGATGGGAAATGAACTAAGTCCCAACAATGTGTATGCATGTCCCCAACTTGACACTTGTCATGTTGGAAGCTACTTTGGACCCACTTGTCCCCAACTTTGGAAATTAGGATAAAATAATTACCCATACTTTATACCTTAAAGAAATATTAATATAATATTCCTTTTTGGCTTAAGATCCCTAGATTAACCCTTTTCCTTAACTTTTATCCCCCACCCTTTCCCTAACTAGTGGAGTTTAATCCCCCATACTCTTTTATCGTGGTCATTCTATGAGCAGCGATGTATTTTTCATTAATGATGAGACATATACAAAAATAGGCACACTGACCTTTAACATCTAGGCTCTTTGGCCTAATCATCACAAAACTGGCTCACCAGCCTATAAAACATAGCATATATACAAAGGCTCGTTGGCCTCAATATCGCGCACACTTAAGATGTTGTGCGCAATATCCTGGAATGTGCACACTTCATCATTTTACTGCACAGTACATGTGCGCACTATGCCATGAAAGATGCATACAAAATGATATCAAACAGCTCACCAACTTAAGTACATTTTCATTTACATTACAATTGGGTTCAGACTAGGGATATTACAATGTTCCATCCTTCTTTTTTAAAAAGAGTGTTGGTGCTCCCCAAGGTGAAACACTCGGGCATATGTACCCTTTCTTCAACAATTATTTCAACTGCATTTGTAATTCCTTTAATTATAGTGTACTCATTATGTAAGGATTTTTTGATATTGTGGTATCTCGTGGTACCAAATCAATAGATAAATATATTTCCCTCTTTGGTTGTAATCTATGTATTTCTTGGAATACATCTTCAAACTCTTGCAATACAAAATAATCTTCAAGGCTTGGCCATTTGGTATTTTTTGGCTCCTCCACATGAGCTACATACAATTGACATCCTTTCCTTAAACATATCTTCAGTTGTAAGGATGAAATATCCCTTACATAAATGGGTCTTAGGATTCTTTTCACATTGTTATGTTTTTCTTCCTCGTCAAGACATGTAAATGTCTTTTTATGGAAATCTAGGACAACATGATGTTTTTCCAAACAATCCATTCCAATTAGGATATCAAATATATTAATGGTATGATATTCATATCAACATTAGTACTTACTCCATTCATATTTATTGGACAATATTTCACAATCTCATTGATCCTTATTTTGGTTCCAGTGGCTAGCTTAACCAAACTTGATTTTTCAAGCTTACTTCTTTTCAAATGAAATATGTCCACTACTTTAGGATCAATGTAATTATGGCTTGCTCCTGAATCAATTAAATAGAAATAGGTGTTACAATGAAAATCTCTCTATGGCTAGGGTGAACCACAACAGACGGAAATGACTGCAGAAATCAACTCTATCCCAACATCATGCTATATAAACCAATGTGCAAGCAATATACGAAAGAGGCCTACCTCATCCAGATGTTCGTTGATGTCCACCATTGAGCACTTTGACCCAAATCTATATACCTGCAACAAGTTCTCAACAAACAAGCGAAAACAAGCATATGGTGGAAATATAAAAGGTTATCACATTAGATAGCATAATCCATAAATATACATAACAAATACGCCCATGGATAATAATACATATATTTGAAAGATATCAATTGGACAGGAAAGGAGTATATATATTAATAAATGATCAGTAGAAGTGAAAATATTATAGACTTCCATGTCAGCACAGTTCAGAACCAAGAAATCGAGTTCCTTCCAACTGGGCCTCCACCACTTCAATCCTACACCAAAGTCAAGCTCATATAAGGGAGACAAAGAGGTTCTCCATCAACAAGGGAAGAGCTTGGGGGATGAAAACTATGTTCAAACTTAAAGAAAAAAGGGATGCAGACACAATATGAAGTAAATAATTTCTCCAGAGTAACTTTTTCTCTCAAAGTTGAATTCTTTATCCTTTTCCACATCTCGGAATTGGCTTCTTTATAGCCTTCAAAATGAAATTGAAGGGCCGATTCAAAACATTTCCAGTATATGGAAGGCCAAGGATTAGATATATCCTATCATAGCATGGAAACCCGACATTTAATTTTGATTGTATTTCACAAATCTTGATGTACGCGGGTTGTAGTGGAGCAGCATGCGTATACACTTGTTGTATAGGGTGCAAGATGCGGACAAGTGGAAAAACTTTATATTTTTGTCTCTAGAATTTAGTAATAGAGAAGAGAATTCTACATAGGGAAATGGAATAAGGCCCTCTCTGCAAGATTTCATAGGGTGAGGCAAATCTTGCTCTAACAATAGGATGATTAATGATCTTACCTTCCACCTAAATCATATGGGATTGGTTTTATTCTTGTCGATCTTCCAAGGATGCATATATTCTTGCAATAGTTCTTCCCATGTATTCTACTATAGTAGCCTCTTGGATGTTTTGCAAGGTCTTCAATTTGTCTTCTCTATTATGTAAATCCTTGTAGATGTGTTGTTCTTTGCATCCCCATAATTTTATTGGTGGTCTTCCTTTTTCTCGAGGAGTCTTCCCTCTTGGATTCAAATTTAGAAGGTTGATCTTTCTTATTTGTATTTGGGCTATTTTTGTTGAAATGAGGTTTGAATACATTCCTTCTATGATATGATTTCTCGTTCTTCTTATCCTTCCAAGACTTATGAAAGGATTATCTTCCCTTTCCTTTCTCATACATGTACTTAGATTTTATAATGGTCTTTGTTATATTTCTAGGCTCATCATACTGAATATTATCTTTATAGAAAGATGGAAGTCCACTCATAAATATTCGTATCTTCACCTTTTCATGCTTGATGAACCCCACATACTTCATCACTCCCAAGAACTTCTTTTCATAATCTCCTATGGTCCTTCTCCCCAACTTGATTTCAAAGAAATATTTCATTTTCTTGCCATAATAGTGTTTTGAAAGACACCCCTGAAAATATCTCTTGAACTTCTTCCAAGTGATCCTACTCTCATTAATGTTCTCAACTTACTTCAACTAATCCCACTACATAACATATTTTTCATGAAAATGATATGTTCCAATTCTAGCTTCTATGTTTGATGAGTAGTTGTGCAACTGAAAATACTTCCTGATTTTAAGAAACCAAGATTCAACATCATAATCCCTTTCTCTTTCACCATCAAAGTATGGTGGCTTAATCTTCCTCAACTCTCCTTGAAAACCATCCATCTCATGTATTCTTCTTTAATTCCTAATAGGAGAGACTCATGGACTTATTTTTTAATCCTCAGATGCATAAGACTTCCTATTTGAGTGATTTATATAATTTATACTATAAATTATTGAGTGATTGGGTCTTTTGTAGCTATATTTTATTTCATGATGTCTATTAGCACCGCCATTTTTCTTTCCATTTAGAGTCAATTTTAAGTCACATTGTGACCCATGCGTCCAAACATGTGAATTCAGGTATGTTAAAAAGGAAAAATTCTAAATCGTCGAGTGGTCGGTTGGCCCTTGGAAACGGGAAGGGTGTCAAGGTTGAAACATGTGTAAGTGGTACAGGTGTGTTTTTTCCAAAGAGTCAGGTCCTTTTATGAAACCAGTCTCTATGTGCCCCAAGTTGAGTCAAGTAGTTAATGGAAGTCACGTCGGCAAGTGAAACAGCTATTACCAGTTCATCATGAAGGCCGAGGGAATGAAAATCACAGCGTTCGTATCATGCATTCCCTGCAAGCCTTATCGCATGTATTTCTACACGCGGGATACACCAGGGAAAAACAACAACTCAATTCAAAACATCTCGTCACCATGAATTCATTATTCTCTAGCACGATTCCTCTTTATGCCCGGCTCGTTATAAATTACAGATGCTCGGCACTCATTTTAGTCTTGAAACCAGGCCTGCACTCTGTTCGCATTTTCCCTCACTAGTCCAAATTGATCAATTTTCCCTCCCTCTACGTTTGTCAGATACACTGCGTGCAGGATACACACTATTTGTGCCATGGAGATCTCCCAAAGAATAAGGAAAGGCATGCAGAGCCACAGAATCACCAGGTCCAAGCCCCAAAATGACTGGGGGTCTTTCTCACCCGCATCAGGAATTCCCAAGGACACTAAAGGAGTTGTTACTTTGCCCACAGAGATGATCATATCATACCGTGTGGAACCTGAAGAAGAAGGATTTGCATAGGGAGTGAAGACAGTAGAATCCCTGTCTCCCCAATAGCAAATACCTCGAAGAAGGGGAATTCCAAGGAATAACAAGGAAGATGGGGAAGCTTGATTTTTAGAAGAACCACGTGCCAGATCCATGGCCGAAAAGATACTCATGTGTGCCATCTGGCTAGAGACAACTGGAGGATCAAGCTTCGAAGACAGAAGCAGAACAAGGAAAATGGATATCACAGGATAAAATGATCAAGAGCCATCTCAGCAATTAAAGAAGGTGAAGCTGGCTATCACTAAACTCTATCAAAAGAATATGGAATTGAGGCGGTAGCTAGCGACAAAGGATATGGAAGAATCGGTAGCATGGGGTCACTAAGGGAACATGGCATGGATAAAAATACAGATCAGGGAGGTGCAAGACACTATTGTATAGCTGCGAGAAGTGCAGAGGTTGTCAGTGGAAAGGCATACAAAGCACTCGAGGGAATGTGAATCAGGCAAGAAGGAGGTTCGCGCGGCTCTCGCCAATGCATAGAAAAAACAAGTTTAGCTGGTGCTCATCTCTACATCCGCAAACATAAGACAAACCCAGGCAGTTTTTGGAAGACACATTTCCCTGAAACACTCTACAAATCGATAACGGTCGTGACAATCAAACATCCACTTGTTGCGCACATTTTTCCAGCAAATAAGAACGCAACAGAAATCAAAGTAGTTATAGCAGATAGTGAGTTCCTGGCAGACACTTGTTCACACTAACACATCTTTTCTTCATATCGAAACCTGACCAATGATCAGATCCTCGTGGAAAATTTGCAAATAGTCATGGGTAAACAGACGCGATTATTGTCTACTTTTGGAAAGTGTCATGTGAAGAGTCTCCAACGCATACCACTCAGTTTCTTAGTTTTAGGGCTAGAAGTTAGAAAGTGGGGCAGCCCAAGCAGTGCCTTGGATTATATATTTCATCTTTTTGATGTAAGCTAGGTTGGTTGGAAAAATTGGTAGACGACAACTATTGTATGTAATTTGAGTTTTTGACCGAAACTTAATGCAAAGTTCCTATAGCTTGATGAAAAGATTCTAGTTGTAGCAGTCATATGTATTGTGTTTCTTTCTTTGAGTATGTGCTTCCTGTCATCTGTATTCATATCTTTTACTATCTATTTCGGAACGAATTTTAGAATTTGTGGATTCGTTGTGTAACGCCCCTTGTTCGCGCCACTTTGACAAAATGTTTTCTTCTAAAAGTTAACTCTGAATTCACCTACAGTGGTGCTCTGAGTTGCTTCTTGTGTTTTCTCCCACCACACATTATGGTTTTACACTAGATATTGTTGCTTTCCTAGCCTTATCCTCTCAAGTTTAGTCACTGAGTCATTTTTCTCCGTCATTTCCTCATATCGACTCCATAGCCCAAGTCTTACTTTATTGCGCCAATATAACCAGAACCCATTATATCAAGGAGTTAAATCTAGCAATTGCTCATAAAGTCATATCCCACGTGGAGACGGTACCCCTAGAGAGAGCCCTCTCCAAATCCAAAAGGCTAGTTTTGGGTCTCAAAATTGGTTGAAAAAGTTACCTTCGTCGTTTGTTTATCAGCCGAACAAATTTACGGAGTGCTAACATTCTGGCGTCGTTGCAGGAGAGAAGAGCAGTGTAGAAGAATAGTGATGAGACTGGTAAGCCATAGATAAAGATTGTATCACTGTGATAAATTTATAAAAAGAAAAGATTTGTATTTTAGGGTGGTAGGGAGGTGCTAGGAAGGACTGGTGTCCTCAGAGTTTCAAGTGGGTGCTTGAACACAGGGAGTTGTAGATTCCATCTAGTTGCAGCTAGAAAAACTAGGGTGGTGCAAGGGAGAACTATTTTTCTCTTTTATATAGGTTGGTGTCTGTGTGACAGGAAATTGGTGCTTCCATCCAGTTGGTGTTGGAACACTCAAGGAGTTGGTGCTTCCTTCTAGTGGGTGCTAGAGAAACTAGAGAGTTGGTGCTCTCAGCAAGTTTTTTCTTGTAAAATAGAGGTTGTAGCCTCAAGAGGAGTTGGAGATCATAATATTGATAATGTAAAGAAAATAAAGATTATTTGAAGAAGAGGTTTTTCCCTTTATGGGTTTCCTCAGTAAATATCTGTCTCTATATATTTCATGTGTGTGATTGATTTTTAATATTATATTTCTTACTTCCTTGCATCATTGTGATCATCATTGAGTGTTATGTAAAGAGTTTAAAATGGGCATAATCATTTAAGCACAGTAACAACTGATTCACCCCCCCTCTCAGTTTTCCAACAATTGGTATCAGAGCCAGTTCCTTTTATTTAAAGGTAGATTATACATGTCAAGCCATGAAGGAACTTCAACCAATAAGGCCCCTATGTTCAATGGAACAAAATTTTCCTTCTAGAAAGTTAGTATGAGAACCTACATAATGGCTTTAGGTGCAGATGTCTGGGATGTGGTAGACATTGGTTATGTAAAGCCAGTTTTACTAACTAATAAGGATGACAAGCTAGAATTTAGCTTCAACGTTAAGGCTGTGAATGTTATTCTGAGTGGGCTTGCAGAAGAAAAATTTGTAAAAGTTATGCACTTATAAACTACCCAATAAATGTGGGACAAACTCATTAGAAGTTATGAAGGTAATGAGAAGGTAAAGGATGCCAAGCTTCAAACCTACAAATTACAGTTTGAACAACTAAAGATGAAAGAGGATGAAACTATTGGGAAGTACTTTCTGAGAGTTGAAGAACTAGTGAATGCCATGAAGAGTCTTGGTGAGAAGTTTGAAGACGTAGTTTTAGTACAAAAGATTTTAATATCTTTTCCAGATAGGTTCAACCCAAAGGTATCTACTATAGAAGAACTCAATGATCTAAAAAATCTTCCTTTTGATCAACTTCTAGGAACATTGGCTTCATATGAAATGAGGATAGGTAAAGATAAATCCACCTCTAGAGAAGCATCATTTAAATATGATAAGAATGAGGATTATGAGCCTGGTGAAATTGAAGAAAAATTTGTGAGAAGACGAAAGAAAGGATCAGGAAAGTACCAAGGAAAATTGTCCTTCAAATGTTTTAAATGTGGAAATATAGGTCACTCTGCATCTAAGTGTCCACACAAGAAGCAGGATCAGAATTATGAAGGTGAAAAGAAGTTCAAACCGAAGATATTTGGTAAAAAGAAAAGTTTATGTGTAAACAATGATGACTCTTCAGAAGACACAGATAGTGACTTCTCATGTGAATATATGGTTAATGACTTTATGCTTATGGCCCAAGAGGACTATGATAATAAAATCATAGGAAGTGATGTTGACGATGAAGAAGTTGTGGTTGACCTGGAAGGAGAACTGATCAGTGCTCTAGAATAAATTGATAGACTTAGATCTAAGAAGAAAAATAAAAAACAATTGTTGATATAGTTTGAGAAAGACAATAAAGAACCTAATGAATCCTTTTCCCTGATAAAAGTGGAATTAGAAGAGGCAAATAAAATAGAGGACATTTTGAAACAACAGTTATCAGAAAAGAAGGCAAGATGTGAAGCCTCGGAAGAAGAGGTAGTAAAAACCAGAAAAGAGATGGAAAATTTAAAAACATTGTATCTTCGAAACCTTCCAAGCATTAAAGCCACAGCAGAACTAAATGACATTCTAAGTAAACAAAGATCTTCATTGTTGAATACTAGTTTAGGTTATGTAAATGGTTCAAGCAGCAAACAGCCAGTAAATATGATTGAGTTCCAAGTCAATAGGCAATCAGACCATGAGAGTACTATGTCACCTAAAGCTAATAAAGACAAGATGATCCCTGATAAAAAACAAAGAGATCAGAATATGGAGCAACAAATTCCAAGAAGAAGGACATCCTTTAGGTACCAAAATTTCTTTCATGGCTATTGTTTTTACTATTCTAATTTTGGTCATAAGATTGTAAACTGTCAAATTAAGTTTAGAGACATGCAATTGAGGAGGTCAACAAATAGACAATATTTACAACATAGAACTAAGCAGTCAATGAATAGACAATGTAGCACCAATCACTTTAACCTACTGAACAATGAGCTCGAATTTTATAACTGTCATAACTTCATCCATAAAGCTGCAAACTGTCATTTGAATAAGTACAATGCAGATCCAAGGATAAATCCTTTAGCTAGAAATGCCAGCACATGGAAAAAGAAACACAGTGAAAAATGCGGTCTAGTACTTTCATCTCAAAAACAAAAATACCCCTGGTATATAGACAGTGGATGTTCCAAGCACATGAATGGAGACAAGGATAAGTTTATGTCTATAAGTAAAAGAAAAAAAGGGCATGTAACCTTTGGAAATGATGAACCAGGTAAAATCTAGGGTAAAGGGATGGTGAGTTTGAGTAATGGTAAAGGAAAAGCCCAGGATGTTTTTCTTATAGATGGGTTGAAACATAATTTTCTCAGTGTAAGTCAAATGTGTGACAGAGGATGTGAAGTGGTGTTCACTTCCAAGGATTGTAATATAAAGTCTTTAAACTCGGGACAAGTGGTGGCTAAAGGCATAAGGAAAAAAAACAATGCATATGTGTTGAAAGAAGATAAAGAAGAGTGTCATCTAAGAAAACATGATGAAAGATGGTTATGGCATAGGAGACTTGGACATATAAACTTTGATCACTTGATCAAGCTCAAAAATCTTGAGGCAGTAAAAGATATTCCATGAATATCAAGGCCACAAGACTCTATGTGTAAAACCTGCCAAGTAGGAAAGCTAAATAGGACACAGTTTAAATCCAAGAGCTCTACTTCAACAGAGAAAACACTCCAATTAGTTAATATGGGTTTATGTGGACCATCAAGACAGGAATGCACAGGGAAGGAAAACTGCTTTATGATGATTATTGATGATTACTCGAGACTTACTTGGGTTACTTTTCTCAAGGAAAAAGCTGAATCATTTGAGAAATTTAAAATATTTAAGGCTTTAACTGAGAATCAAACATGCAAGAGGTCAAAGGCAGTAAGATCAGACAGAGGAGAATTTATGTCAAGTGATTTCAAGGAATTCTGTGATAAACATGGGATCAAGAGAGAATACACAATCCCAGGAACTCCACAACAAAATGGAGTAGTTGAGAGGCAAAACAGAACAGTTTAGCAAATGGCCAGGTCAATGATGAATGAGAAGAACAATGGTCAAGCTTACTAGGCAGAGGAAATACACACAACAGTCCATATTCTTAACAAGGCCCACCTCAGACAACATAGTGACAAGACACCTTATGAACTATGGTATGGAACACCTGCTTCAATCAAACACTTCAAAGTCTTTGGGAGCAAGTGCTACATAAAGAATAATAATGAAAACCTTGGCAAGTATGATGACAGGGATAATGAAGGCATATTCTTAGGATATTCTACCAATAGTAAAGGATATATATTCTTTAATAAAATATTGCATAAATTAGTTGATTGCATTGATTTAAAGGTTGATGAAGGAGTCCTAGAAAGAGAGGTGAGCAATATTGAGCCTACTACAGAGGACATAGCTGAAACTAAAGATGAACAAGTCCAAGAATCATATGGATAAGAGACACCTAGACAAGAAGAGTCAGGACAACAATCAACATCAAATCCTTCCTCCAGAATTACTCAAATGAATCATCCTGAAAGTTAGATAATTGGTAAGAAAGACAAAGGTGTACAAACCAGGAGAAGGATAATCAAAGACATTGAGCAATCACATATGGACTTCATATCCATGGTGGAACCCAAGAACTTAAAAGAATCCAGTGAAGATGTAAATTGGTAAAATCAATGAATGAGGAACTGGACCAGATTGAAAAGAATGGCACTTGGGAACTCGTTCCTAGGCCAGCAAATAAAAATTTAATAGGATCCAAATGGGTCTACAAAAATAAGTTGAATGAGAAAGGAAATATTGTAAGAAATAAGGATATATTGGTCTGCAAAGGATATGCTCAAATAGAAGGATTGGACTTTGATGAAACATTTGTTCATGTAACAAGAATAGAAGCTATTCGAATGTTTCTTGCCTATGCTTGGCATAAACAGTTTAAAGTCTATCAAATGGATGTCAAGTCAGTTTTTCTAAATGGAGAACTAAAAGAAGAAGTCTATATGGAACAACCAGAGGGTTTCCAACTATCAGATAACCCTGACTTTGTCTGCAAGATGAAGAAAGCCTTATATGGGTTGAAACAAGCTCCTTGTGTCTGGTATCACAGATTGGATACGTATCTACAGACAATGGGTTCAAGAGAGGAACAGTTGACAGCAATCTATATATAAAAACAGAAGGTAATGATTTGATCATTATTTTGGTCTATGTAGATGACATCATCTTCGGTATTAATAATGCTTCATTACTAAAATGGTTTTCTTCTACCATTCAGTCTAAATTTGAAATGTCTATGATAGGGGAACTGTCATTTTTTCTTGGCCTACAAATTACTCAGAGGTCTGAAGGAATATTTATTTCTCAAGAAAAATATCTAAGAGAAATGCTAAAAAGGTTTCAAATAGAAGATTATAAACCTATGAGAACACCTATGGTCACTGTATGTAAGTTAAGCAAGGACTATGATTCACCTAATGTTGATCAGAGTTCATATAGGTCTGTGATAGGTAGCCTATTGTACATCACAACAGCCTGTCTAGACATAATTCATGTTGTTGGAATGGTAGGAAGGTATCAAGTCGCACCTAAACAGAGTCATTTGTTAGTTTTCGAAAGAATATTCAGGTACTTAAAAGGTACAATGGACTATGACCTATGGTATCCTAGGAATCAAAATTTTTAACTAACATTCTATTTAGATGCTTATTGGGCTAACTGCTTGGATGAAAGGAAAATCACGAGTGGAGGTGCATTCTTCTTAGGATATTCCTTGTATCATGGTTGAGCAAGAAGAAAGGATCCATTTCCTTATCAACTACAAAATTGGAATACATTGCAGTTTCCACATGATGTAACCAAGTATTGTGGATAATTCAGACACTTGCCGACTTGGAGGTAAAATGTACCGCGTCAATCCCAATTCATTGTGATAATACTAGTGCAATCAGTCTGTCAAAGAACCCTGTGTTTCACTCCAAGAACAAGCATATACCCATCAAGTATCACTTATTGAGGGAACAGGTGACCAACACTGTTGTTTATTTACATTATATTCCTTCCAAATATAGGATTGATGATATCTTCACTAAACCTCTTGCAAAAGCTCAGTTTGACTATCTACGCGAGAAGTTGGGCGTGAACCCATTATCAACCTAAGAGGGTCCATCCTGTCAGGGGGAGTATTTATTGGTTGAATATCTAATACCTCCGACAAGTACTGCAACAGCTCAGGGGGATCATGTTTCCTTTGACATTGATGTCAAAGGGGGAGAAAAGGTGTGTTATGGATGCTACAGTTGGAGATATAAATAGAACAGTGTAATCCTTCAAGGTTGACATCAATTCCAAAGGGAGAGATTGTTGGAATGTTTATAGGAAACATGTTCTTGTAATTGATGGAAAGATCAGAGTGTGCATCGATGGACAAACAAGAACAACGTAAGCTCAGGAGAAGAAGCAAATAGTATGCAGAGATCAAATATCGGGAAAGATATGTTATGAGATGCACAGATGAGATCACATCCATCAAGGATTGCAGAAGGATCAAAGGTCATGGCTCATAGAAGGATCAAAGGTAAGCTCAGGTGAAGAATAATCACCAATCCTGAATACCTAATGACCGTTAGATTAGAATCCAATGACCAAAGGGAGTGTAGAGGAGATGTACAGATCTGATCCGTTGGATCTGAGTGCCGAGGATCAATAGTCGTTGGATCTAGAAATAAATGCAAGAAGGTTAATCCTTTGATGAGCCTAGGAGACCAGACTTTTCAAAGTCCCAAAGTCCTAAAGTAAACAAGGACATTCCATCATCAAGACTGACAGGTGGCACACGATCCTCAACTCCGGAGCAAATCACTTTGAGGATTTTTCAGTTTGATACTTGAAAAGCTCGAAGTCTAGAGAGTTAGAGAGATGGAGTAAACGATAACCATCAGATCAGTTTGAAGTGGAAGGACAAGATAATCCATCAAAGTCGCATCGCATAAATATCGAGTCGTCGGTCTTAGTTCATGATCGAACAAACAACAGTCACTTCATATATAAAGATGTGAGGAGGTTACACTCCATAAAGTTTGATATTTGAAATCCATGGAATGCGAAGTTTCGTCAGTCGTCGGATCAATTTCGAGTGGAAGGAGAGGATAAGCTAGCAAAGTTGCATCATAGAAAGATTGAACCATCGATCCAAGATCCTAATCAAATGAACAACATTCACTTTGGATATAGATATGAGAGGAGTTTAAACTTAGGAAAGTTTGAGATTTGAAATCCCCAGAATGCGAAGTTCCGTCAATCGTCGAATCTGGAGATCATAAAATGACCATTAGATCACGGAAATCTACGTCATCAGATTATGTTAGCAAATCTTATCCTCAAGGACATGTGGCAGACCACATCAGCAAGGACAAGTGGAGGACTACGTCAGCCCGAATCATGAAATTGACCTCATCCATTGGTTTGGAGGGAAACGTGTCATCTGATCACTGAGACTAAGGATCACATGTGGATAAAGGAAAGAAGGTAGAACCATTGATTGAAGAGGAAAGATGTCAACAAATCTTCCATTCCAGAAGATATCCAGTCAACAGCAACAGGGCTTGAGAGTTGAAACTCCCAGAGCCCGGATCACGAAGGAAACCTTAGTTGTTGATGGAGGAAGGAGATATCTGGCCCGTGGACTTGAGAGGACATATCTTAACCATCTGTTCAAGAGAATAGTCAAGATTGTGAGATCGACGATCATGCTCCATTGTGGGGCCAGAACATGCTCGGGCCTTAATTTTTCATGAGCGGGCAGCAATTGAAACCATGGTTTTGGAGAAAGGACGCATGGAGGCTTGTGGTGAATTGCGGGGGAAAAAAAAGTTTGGTCTAAGCCACCTTTGGACGCACCCGCAATTTCTTGGTCACATGAAGCTCATAGCCCAAGGTCATATCGTGAAATGGAGCCAGCGCTCACTAGACAGAAATCAGGAAGCGCCTTTTGAATAAGCACTTGGTCACCGCCAGTGGTCACACGAAGGAAGGGGTTAAATTCCAAAGAAGCCATAGTTGACTATATGTAACTAACAGAGAAGACAAAGAGTATCAACTACCAGAGAAGATAAGG
Organism: Picea glauca; assembly: GCA_000966675.3. Classification (NCBI taxonomy): domain Eukaryota; kingdom Viridiplantae; phylum Streptophyta; class Pinopsida; order Pinales; family Pinaceae; genus Picea; species Picea glauca. The sequence goes on from JZKD02S1910643.1 coordinate 1,423,184, forward strand.
AATCTCATCATAATGGGCACTGATGATGAACTCATAGGCAACAGAACCGCCAGAGAAGATGAAGAGTTGCCATGATGATCAGGAGATGACTCGATGTGATAAGTGCATGGAGAATAGAGAAGTGAAGGGATTATATTGTTGATCTATGCAGGAGTAAGGAAGAGATGCAGTGAAAAACTTGTAGGGAAGAATAGTGATGCAATGAAGAGCATGCAGAGGTATTGCGCATGAAGTATGCAGAAGGTGCACAGAGAGTATAAAAATGAAGAACAAAGAATAGATGGTAGTTGTTGTTGAGAGTGATTCATACGAGAAGAGAGACACTAATGTAGGAGCGAAGAGCAATGTAGAAGGACAGTGATGAGACTAGTGATCCATAGATAAATGTTGTATCACTGTGATAAAATTATAAAAAGAAAAGATTTATATTTCATGGTGGTAGGGAGGTTTTAGGGAGGACTAGTGTCCTCAGAGTTTCAAGTGGGTGCTTGAACACAGGGAGTTGTAGATTCCATCTAGTTGTAGCCAGAAAAACCAGGGTGGCAGGGTGGTGCAAGGGAGAACTATTGTTCTTTGTTATACAGGTTGGTGCCTGTGTGATAGGAAGTTGGTGCTTCCATCCAGTTGATGCTGGAAAACTCGAGGAGTTGGTGCTTCCTTCTAGTGGGTGGTAGAGAAACTAGAGAGTTGGTGCTCTCAACATGTTGTTGCTTGTAAAACATAGGTTGTATCCTCAAGAGGAGTTGGAGCTCATAAGATTGATAATGTAAATAAAATAAAGATTACTTATCATATCAAGAAGAAGAGGTTTTTCCCTTTATGGTTTTCCTCAGGAAATATCTATCTCAGTATATTTCATGTGTGTGATTGATGTTTAATATTCTATTTCTTACTTCCCTGCATCATTGTGATCATCATTGAGTTTTCTATAAAGAATTTAAAATGGGCATAATCGTTTAAGAACAGTAACAACCAATTCACCCCCTTCTCAGTTGTCCAACATTAACTAGGGCACCATCATCTCCAAACAACTGAACACTTGCATACAACAGGCTCAGACGTCGAAATAAGGAGAGACTTTGTCTTTCCACATGGCATCTTATCTATTGGACATCATATGTGCCAAAAATGTCTTTGTCTGAATGAATATGAGCTGGAACACCTCAAAACTCTTGTTCCATGTGTATTTAGGCATCTTATGGGAGAACAGGTACAACAAATCCTACTCTCTCATCTGCGATCAATTTATCGAGCGCATTCATTTTATTCTTTTCAAGAAAGAGTGTCCAAGACTGTCGGTTGCAGCCAAAAAGATGATATCAAAGGTTGGTCATTGGTATCTAGATGAGAGCGATACCTATATCATGGTTTTTGGAGCCACCGGAGCACCACACCTATTACCGGTGTATGTCCCTAATCGACTAGTAGTAGGGGACATCTACTACCAGACCATCCTGCAAGGTTACAATGATACTCTAGTAAAAGATAAGAAGCGGGAATTCATACCTTATGAATTCCATATATATTTCTACATGGTAAAAGACACAGCTCAAGCCAAGTAGGAAGGGTTGATCCAATTGGAGTTTTGATTCCAGATTGGTCATTTTCACAAACATGACCCAAAGGGTCTAGTTTTAAAACACACATCGCAAGTATCGTCCTGTTGGCCATATGCCCATGACAGGTTTGAAGATGAGGTCTTCACAAAAAATGATCAATATTAGGATGAAGTTGTGGCAAGGATGGTCGATCCTAGAATGACTAGGTTCAAAGCCATGAGCCTAGATGAACAAGCGGCAACCCTTGAAAAATCGGCTCAAGGAGCCCTTAGGGAAAGAGAAGAAAGGATAGCATCTAAAGAAACTGAAGCCCCCTTGATATCCCCAACATAAGGCAAAGATATCCATTTGGCATAGGGCGTGTGGGAAAGGGGACTTATCATGTTAGAACAGGCACAGTGGGTGCTTGATCAGCTACAAGATGAACCAAACCTATCTGAAACGACAAGATCCCCTGTCAATAACCCAAAGAGAAGCCAGGTCCCACAGAAAGAAAAGGAATCTGAGAGTGTCTTAGACACTAAAACACCTGATGCACCGAAGACCCAAGTGGACAGTCTGAAAGATGAGTTGGGGTCGGGTGAGCCATAGGAAGGAGATCTGCATCAGTAAATCGGCATTTCAATGACTGGTGAACAAGTAAGAATTGAGTCCCTCCCCAACACCTCTATTTTAATCGGTGCCCAAAATCTCGATGAGCGGAAAATAGAAGTGGGTCCTTAAGATCATAATGAGGAATTTCAAGAACCCTTCCTCGAACAAGTGTATTCCACCTTAGGCTTAGGGAATACACTCACATGGGGGGGTCATCAGATTCTCAAACCTGTGGATGAAGTAGACGACATATATTTGATCGCCTATGATCGGAGGTTGAAGGCTATCATCAATATAACCACCAAGAAGAGGAGGATCACTTTGGATAGCTCCATCCTCATCACTACAGAGGAAAATTTTATAAACACATAAAATTCCAAAACATCTGAACTTATCAGCGTAGGGAAAGTGATCTCAGATGCTACCTTAGACAGAGCCAAAAGAAATGAGAAAGAGTTGGTCACCGCCATGAAATAACTTGAAAATTTGTGTCACTTGTATAAGTACTATAAATACACCACACAGGCCATAGTATACTTAAAGAGAGAATTCCAGGAGGCCTATAGAAAGTTCACAGATGAGCAGCACTTATTCACCAAAAGAATCATTGAGCTTCAGGACAACACCCTCATGGCACTTGTGACGTGTAAGGATATGGAGTGGTGGTACAAAAAGGTGCAACAAGATATGGAAAGAGTCGACTACATTGGTGCAGTCCAACAGGGTCGAGATAAAGAAGAACATGGAATCCAGGTGTTAAACGAAAGAAGTCTTGATTGCATAAAAATATCAGCTGAGTATTGGGCAAAAATGTCTCGGGAACCACACCGAGAAATTCAAGGGAAATGGACCAAGTGCGAGAGACACTGGATTAATATCAATCAGGTGATGAAAGATATATGTTGGCCCTTGACCAAGTTTTGAGGGTTCTTGGTCATAGTTGACCTATTTTTGGACTTCCAAAGGCTATCGAAGGCGAAGCGCAAGACGAAGAGATCGTAGGATCTCGGCCCCCTTTTTGGGTCCTTTTTGGGATTTGGGAATATGTAACGGGTATGGGAATGTCGTCCCATGGGTTTACCCATGCTTAGTCCTATTTTGTAATGTATAAATAGAAGGCTAGGCCATGTAAGAAAGTAGAAGTGCATCTAGGTGATGTTGTGCTAAGTGCAAGTATGGTTTGTAAATGCTTTGTGCATATTGTGAGAAACTTGCAGAGCTAAATGCAAGTGGTTGTAACAAATTGTGGAAAGATTTGTGTTATAACACAGGAAGGAGGATCTATCGAGCTACGCAGTTATCATGTCCTATGTGGAGTAAGGATTTTGTGGCTCTGTCCATGTATCCTATTGAATAAGCTAATAAAGAAGAAGAGTTGGTGGACGTAGCCCTGGGGTCGGGGTGAACCACGTATATGTTGTGTTTCTCTACTTTGTACGATGTGTTGGTGTATTTATGTGTTATTTTCTAAGTTCTTGATATATATAGATAGATATATTTGTCTAAACATTGTGAAGACGCAGGAGAAAAATAAATAAATAAAGGAACTCTGCGTTGAAACAAAAGAGTCAACGCATTTTGATCCCTCCATGGATCATCATCAGGAGGAGCACTCGAGAAGATAGATTTGTTTATGCTTTTTTCTTATGATGAATTTGAATGCTAGATCTGACCTATGTGAATGTGCTTAGTGCTTGAATCTTCTAGATCTGATCTAATTCCTTATGCTAAGTGCTTAAATACATTAGATCAAGGTGAATGTTGCAATGCTTTGTTTTATCTGTGGAGTAGATATTGGTTAAATATTGATGAATGTTTATTGTTGAATGCTTTGTTAAATACTAGAATTACAGATTTGTGTCCTAGCTAAGGTTGCAGACACCTAATTCTTGCAACCACCCCTGCCTCTACCTCGGGTGAGACTTCATCTACTTTGCAGATGTTTCCGAAAGGGATGGTAGTTAGGGTTTTTTTGGTGCGTTGTTGTAGTGTTGAACCCTGGGTTTGCCCCTGTGCCAACAAATGGTTCTGTTTCTAGGACCTGAAATTGTGATTGTTGGGAACTGAGAAAGAAGAATCTTTATGCAAAGATCCGACCTGAAATTGTGAAAGCTTCATGCATAGATCTATTTCCCTAGTGTGCAATACTCTACTTAGTTTTACAAGATCTATGCTGAGGAAAAGAAGTCTAATCTGAAGAAAAGAGGTAAGATCTGAAAGCTTTGTGCTCTGAGAAAGGTAGAAGTGAGAATTTTTTTACTAAAAGAGGTAAGATCTGTAAGATCTATGCTCTGATAAAGGTAAGAATATTGAAAAGTTCTAGATCTAAGAGATTTGTGCTCTGTAGAAGTAACACAAGTGAAATTTTTTGTTTCAACAATATGGATCTAGGTATGTTTAATAGATGTTGTCCTAGCTTAGAAACTAGGGAATTAATAGATGAAAGAAGGTTTTATATGAGTGGATATGATCAGAATAGTGAAAGATATGTTATTCCTATGCATAGAAAGAATATTTGGACTAACAAATGGATGCAGGATCCTAGAAAGAATTTTTTGCAGGTTATCTCCTACGATCCTAGCACAAAGTATAGGGAAGGTTGGGGATCATTTAAAAGAAAGAGAGGATTAACCCTCTGTTACAGTTGCAGAAGACCGAGTTATCTTGCTAAGGAATGCCCTGGGAGAAGACCTAGTTGTTTTTGTTGCAAAGCTATGGACCATGAAGTATTGGATTGCCCTAGAATGATTGCTAAGCTTGAAGAAATGAACATGAGACAAGAAAACCCTAAGGCAAATCCAAAAACTAAGATTATGGCAGAACCCCAGAAAGAATCAGAAAAAGTATTGTTGCATATGAAAGAAACCCTGAATGACCACCGACATATCAATTTATCAACGATATTCAAAGAAAAAGAATGCATTGAAGAAAGATTAGGAGACTTCGACGTTGACTATGTTCTGGATTAGGAAACACAGGTGAATGTTATGACAAAAAGAACTTGGGAACTTTTAGGAAATCCTGTTATGATTCCTTCACTGGGAGGAATAAGATTATTCAGAGGAAAACTAATAACTCTATGCGGCAAGCTCGCTCAGATACCTATGAATGTCAATGGAACTTTGATAGAAGAAGATTTTTAGATTATTAAATTTATTGAGGAAAGAACACCATTTACCATGTTACTAGGAAACCCTTGGATTGACAAAGATCAGGCCAGAAGGCGAGAAGAAGAAGAAGTTTTAGAGAAGAAGAAGAAATAGTTAAAATAATTCATGACTAGAAGGATTGCACACTTGATTGAAGAACAAAAGAACAAATCGAATCTATTTAATACTAGAGACTTGGATGTCAAAGTTGAAAGAACACTAGAAGACCCACAGAAGATTGAAGTACCTATTCTAGATAAACAAGAAGGATCACCCCTGAATCTTAGGAAGAATATCAATAGCGCGAAGTCATTGTGTCAAAAGAAGATAAGAATAAGAATGGAAAAAGGAATACTAAGATGAAGCTCACTGTAAAGAAGGCTAGAAAACTAAGTAAGAAGAGAGCTCAGATCGAAAAGTTGTAGAAGGTTCCAAAAGGAACCTCGCAGAAGGAAAATTTGCAAAATCGGAGCTTCGTCGGGATATCAGAACAGCGACACATGACACTTCGCCATGGTGAAGCAATATAGTCGTTTGGAAAATTATAATTGTTCGATCGATGCTCTGAACAGGTAGAAAGGAATTAATGGTCAGATAGCTCACCATCAGACCATTGAAACCGTGTTGTAACAGATAGAACAAAGTTAATGAAGGCTTCATACCCGTTGCAAGTGACCTGTTGCCGAGTTACCTATTTATCTCGTCGTGCCTTGCACCGAGAACACTTTTTCTAACCGAGAGTTTGATCCTATAGACTAAGTCAATTTTACACAGTGATCATCACACTCTTTCCATCTATTTCATTGCAGTGTCTAAGTTAATATTGACCCTGATATCATTAATTATGAGTGTGTATGTTCAAGGAGCTCAACCCAGTCGAATAATATGTGACAGAAGTACTCCTCGACCTGATGACTGAAAGAGTCATGTCGGAGAGAGGATTATCTTTAGGTGTATAGGATTCATCCACTAGAATAGTTCAAACATCTTCATGGACTGCTCACAGAGCCGGACCATCCCAGCCATCAGATGAAAAGTGAACCAAGCACAAGGATGATCTTGTGAATACCAAATTGATCCTGACTATATTACCCACCTACATACCACCTCTGAGTGGCGAAGTAAATTGAGATAGCGTGCCCAGAGATTTCAAGTACACCTTGGTCACTGCAAACCTCCTGAAAGGGATCCACGCAGTTCGAGCAGACCAAGACAAGATTGCAGCGTTGAAGTTTAGTGACTTCAACCTCAGAGACCAAAAAATTATAACATGCTCGCCCTACATAAGTACCTGACCAGAATGAAGGGGAAGAATTCAAAGATAATCCCCCAGACATGGACCCATAACCTCATGCAGTCCACCCTACTGAACTTCATGAAGATCCCACACTTCGGAAGACACCAGGAGGTCAATGCCTATGTCAAGCTACTTCTTTCTTGTTACCATGGTGGCTATTTGTGGCTATACCTCTGTATCACGATTGATCCAACGTTGATCAATCGGATCACAAGATTGAGTATGTAGGGACCTCACCCACTGGATTTTTATCCAGGAAAAACCATGGATCACGCTCTAGCATAGAGGATCAAGGAAACCTACGGCGATGTTGAGAAGGGGATGCAAGGATACAAGGTAGCTTCTATCCAGAGTGGTGCAGTTCGCCTCTCCTGTTATTTGATTGCAGGGAATTTAGTAAGAAAGAACTGACCTACCCAAGTCACCGGCTTTGTAGTCGACCTCAAAGGGAAGTGCATGGAAGGCCTATAGATGAATTGGGTGAAGTACCTGGTGAATCAGTTGGAACTAGACTATAGAGAAGCACAAGATCAAGGGTATGAATTCCATTTTATTTGGCTTTTGATCCTTATCACATTCATCACCTAGGAGATGATGGAAGGTGTTACCTTCCCCAACATCGAGCCATTTGAGCCGATGGCCACAGAGTTCAGTACACTTTTGTATTCCAATGATATGAATAAATAGTGGCAGTCAAATGTTGTTTTTCATACCTATACTCCAAACACTGTACACTGGTTCTGGCCTTTGATGAAGTTCAGTGAAGATCGACATTTCATTTATATTATAGCACGTGCCAATGAACATAAGGAACAACTTCAGTCCTACTCCAAGCTGACGGAGGAGGACCTGGAGGAGAGTAATAAGGAATGGTCTACTGACCTCCTTATCCCTGCCAACCTCACAAAGATATCTGACATAGACAGCCCATCAACTGCGCAGGATACACCCAAATCTAGTAGGACAAAAAAGACCGAAGAGGTCCAAGGATTAGATAGTGCATCTGTGAAGACTGCTTCCATATCACCATAGAAAGGAGGTGATGGTGAAGAGTTAGATGAAAAAGAAGTTGAAAATAAGCAAGGAGACGAGTTTGATCCCCTGAAGAAGAGGAAGGGTTTGCCTCTGAAACCTTCTTCCCAGAAGAAATCAAAAGCCTCCATGACCAAGATGCAAGCTATCCTAACCTTTGACGACTTCAACTTCCTCATAGCATCCCTGAACGACGCTTCGCTGGAAATAGTAGAAAAACAAGAGGCCAAGAAAGAATCAATGTATGATAAGATTGAAATCAAACTCTGAGGGGTACAGCAGGCACTACATTCTAGCCACTCAGTCTACACTGTGCCTCTTCCATTGGGGACACTAGAGCTGGGAGATGAACCATCCCAACTCCACCGTCTAGCTGATACATTCAAAGCTCACCTTCGATGAGAACAAGAAGAAACCAAACAAGCCACCCAAGCTTGGAATCAAGTGAAAGGAGTACTTGTAAAGAAATGCAGTGTTGTAGAACAAGAAAATCATGCTCACCAAGAGAATTTCGATGAAGAGAAAGCACATATGTAGCAAGGAAAGGAACAGTTTCTCGTAGAGCAACATGAAGTGAAGGAAGCGGTCAACAGAGCACTTCACTCTGTGACAGTCATAGAAATCAAGGCATAAGATCGAGTTACACAACAAGTAAAGAAGCTTGAAGAAAAGTGATCCAGCAGCTACAGCAATGCATTGTAGACTTAGAACTACGTGCAGTGCCCAAGACCCCATAGGATGTGAAGTACCAAAGAGAAGCAACTGCTTGGAGCGCAGTTGAGAGACTAAATGCCCTTGCTATGGAATGTAAGAAACTAAGTGACTACAATGCCCTGACATATGAACAACTTGCTGAGAATCTAGAATTAAAGACACTAGAGTCGCAGCTCCAGGAAGCGAAGAAGCAAGCAAAGACACTACAAGCACAGTTGAAGCTCCTGTCAGCTATGGAAAGAATGAAGAGATCTCAAGAACAATGCACTGCCCAACAGCAGATTCATGCTCTTCAGAGCAGAGTTATGGAAGTAACTCAGAGACTCCAACTCGTACAAGATAAGGCCTATTGTTGGCATAGGGGCAGACCCAGGGTTCAACACTACAACAGTGCACCAACAAAACCCTAACTATCATCCCTTGCGGAAACACCTGCGAAGAAGATGAAGTCTCACCCGAGGTAGAGGCAGGGGTGGTTGCAAGACTCAGGTGTATACAACCTTATTTGGGACACAGATATGTGATTATAACACTTAATAGAGCACCTAGCATCATTAGTTCATCATTATCTAACCAATACCTACTCCGCAGAGAAAACAGAGAATCGTAGCATTCACCCTGATCTAAGGTATATAAGAACTTAGAAAAGGAATTAGATTAGATCTAGCATATTCAAGCACTAAGAAAGTTCACAGATGTTATATATAGTATCCATATTCATCATAAGCACAAATCATAAATAGATCTATCTATCTATATCAAAGCACTTTAGCACATAACACATAAACACATCAGAACATCGCACAGAAGAGAATAACATAGTATTTACGTGGTTCACCCCCACCCTGGAGCTACGTCCACCAACTCTTCTTATTTATTAGCTTCTTCAATGGGTTACATGCACAGAGCCTCAAAACCTTACTCTGCATAGGACAGAAGATCTGCATAGCTTGCTAGATCCTTCTTCCTTCCGTTACAACACAAATCCCTCCACTTTCTCTTACAATGACTTGCACTTATATCTGCAAGTCCCACACAGTATGCATGAAGCCTTACATTTCTTGATCACACAGATCCCACTCTTAGCACTTAGCCAACATGCACAACACTTTTTCACTATTCAACTACTTCTTACATTGCCTAGACTTCTATTTATGCATACAAAATACGACTAAACATGGGTAAACCCATGGGTCTACATCCCATTCCTGTTACATATTCCCAAATCCCAAAAAGGACCCAAAAAGGGGCTAAGATCCCACGATCTCTTCTTCTTCTTACGCTCCATCTTTGACAGGTTGTCTAAGTCCCAAAATAGGTCAACTTGACCAAGGATCTCCCAAAACTTGGTCAAGGGCCAATAGGCCCCCAACACTTAGTTGTGACTTGTCCCAGGTCACTCTGGTCTGACTAGTTCTGCTTCGAATGCCTCGAGCTTGGCTCGAGCTGCTTCAACCTATTTTTGTGCTACATCCTCCTTTTCAGTGAACTCATGGATGACTGCATCATTAATAGGTCCCTCTAGACATTGTTCTGTTGTAGTGACAACCTGCTCTAGCTCTGCTCCTTGGCCTTCTACCTCTGTAAACAACTGATAGGCCTTATCTTGCACAGGTTGGAGTTTCTGAGTTATCTCCATAACTCTACTCTCAATAGTATGGATTTTTTGTTGGGTGGTGTGTTTCTCTTGGGAGTGCTTCATTCTTTCCTCAACTAACATGGACTTCAATTGTGCCTACATATTTTCGGCTTGATACTTTGCCTCTTGGATTTGTGACTCTAGTGCTCTTAATTCTGGACTCTCAGTGATTTGTTCATATGTCAAGGCACTGTGATCAGTGAGATTATTAAATTCCAGGGTAAGATCCTTGATCCTTTCAACTACGCTCCTGGCGGTTGCTTCCCTTTGGTCTCTTACATCTTTAGGGGTTTCAGGTACTGTGTGTAGCTCCAAATGTGATATGCATTGTTGTAGTTGTTGGATCACTTATTCAAGTTGCGCTACTTGTTGTGGAACTCGCTCTTCGGCCTTTACTTCTATGACTGTCATAGAGCAAAGTGCTTTGTTGACCATTTCCTTTACTTCAATTTTCTCTATGAGAAATTGTTCCTTTTCTTACTGTAGTTGGAATTTTTCTTCATCAAACTTTTCTTGGAGAGCAAGATTTTCCTGTTCTACAACACTGCATTTCTCTACAAGGACTCCCTATACTTGTTTCAAAGCATGGGTGGCTTGCACTATTTCTTATTGTGCTCGTCAAAGATGAGCTTCAAATGTATTAGTTAGGTGGTAGAGTTGAGATGGATCATCTCCCAATTATGATTCCCCTGGCGCAGTGGAGACTGCGTGGCTGGACTGTAGGGCCTACTGTACCCCTTGAAGTTTAGTCTCGATTCAATCATACATCTCCTCTTGCTTTGCTTCTTGTTTCTCTTCTATTTCCAGTGAAGCATCGTTCAGGGATGCTACGAGGAATTCGAAGTCATCAGAGGTGAGGACGGTCTGCATCTTGGTCATGGTGGCCTTCGATTTCTTTCGGGAGGAAGGTTTCAGAGGAAAACCTTTCCTCTTCTTCAATGGATCAGCCTCATCACCCTATTGTTGTTCAACCTCTTTATCATTCAACTCTTCACCATCACCTCCTTTATCTAGTGATATTGAAGCAGTCTTCATAGATGTATTGTCTAAATCCTGAACCTCTTCAGTTTTCTTTGTCCTGCTAGGTTCGGGTGTATCCTATGTAGTTTTTGGGCTGTCGACGTTGGATATCTCTGCAGGGTCTACTGGAATGAGGAGGTATATCGACCATTCCTTGGTGATCTCCTCCAAGTCCTCCGCTATTAGCTTATAGTAGGATTGGAGTTGTTGTTTTTGTTTGTCAGTGCACATTGTGATGTAAATAAAATTTCGGTCTGCGGTGAACTTCATCAAGGGCCTGAATCGATGTAGAGTGTTCAGAGTGACATGAGGCTCAGACTAGATGGATGTATTCATTTGGTTGTAATAGGTATGAAAAACAGCGTTGGACTGCCACTTTTTATTCATATCGCTTGAGTACCATAGTGTATTGAACTTCATGGCCAATGGTTCGAAAGGCTCGATGTCCAGGAAGGTCGCACCTTCCAGCATCTCCCAGGAAATAAAAGTGATTAGGATAAATAGCCAGCTGAAATGAAATTTGTACCCTTGATCCTGGGCTTCTCTGTAGTCAATTTCTAATTGGTTCACCAGGTACTTCGTCCAGTTCATCGGGAGTTCTTCTGCGCACTTCCCTATGAGGTCGACTACAAAACTAGTGACTTGGGTGGGTCAGTTTTTTCATACTAACTTCCCTACAATAAATTGACAAGTGAGGCCCACTGTGTTGCTCTGGATAGAAGCTACCTTGTAGCCTCACGTGCCCTTCTCGACATCACCATAATTGTCCTTGATCCACTGTGCTAGAGAACAATCCATGGATTTTTCAGGATAGAAATCCTGTGGATCAGGTCCTTGCATACTCAAGCCTGTGATATGATTGATCAGCATTGGATCAACTGTTATACAGCGGTTTATCCATAGATAACCACCATGGTAAAAAAATAGTAGCAACTTGACACATGCATTCACCTCTTGGTGTCTTCCGAAGTGGAGAATTGTTAGGACCCAGAAATTTCCCTTTTTCACCATCTCTTTTGTTCATTCAACCTTACCAGTTCTATGCTAAATGCCTAATAATTGTTGCTAAGACCTTTTTTCCCAAGGTATGCATCATTAATCTTTATTTTATATTTTATTCTCTTTAACATGTTGGATTGGTAGTGTTTCTCATATTTTACCCATGAATATTCAACTAATGATTAAAATGTGTAGAACAACCAAGTCTTAAAGAAAGATCGATGTTGTTACACAAGGTTGTTACAGTTGTGCGCCAACTCTACATGTTGTTACACGACTACAGCAATTGCGCACCCTTTTTTAGAAGCTGCTACACCTACTGCAACAAATATCCACCAGTCCTGGAAGCTGGTCCCTCATGCAAATTTGAATCATGAAGACTAATCCTCAAGGTTGTTACACGTTTTGGTTCACACTGATGATGAAGATCATTTAACAGATTTTGTATATCATACGAACAGCTTGAGAATCTTCGATTCTCAAATATTTTCTGAGTCTGTTTTCAACTAAATAACTATGTCTTTAAATAACAGATCCTTTGTAATCATTATACACAGAATTTTAGCTGTGAACAGAGAGTGAAGAATAGCACATTGTATCTAAACCTTTTTGGTGAATTAATAAAGAAGTGGATTGAGTTTATTTAACCTACTGTAGTCTATTTTCGAGTGGATTCAGTGAGAGTGAAAGGGCCTACCTTCCTCACAAACTCCCCTCTGTTTCAATTTTTAGAATAGATACTTTGATTTGTGTGAATAACTTGTTTAGCATTCTTAGAACATAATTGTTGTTACAGTTCAGTCCTTTCCTGTCAAATGCGCATCAGTGTGTCTCATGAGAATTAGAAGTCAAGTGTTGTATACTACTGGAGAATTGTCTTTCTACACTAGATAAAACTTTTCTTTCAACAAAAAGTAATTAGAAGTGTGAATTTACTTCCTGGAAATAAAGTAGATTTATTTTCTACAATTAGCACAGAATTCCTTTCTGCAAGAATAAAATAGAAAATTAAAATAAAATAGATAATCCAGGATTCTTATACACTCATCAATCTAAATTTCAATTAATAAAGCATGATTCCAATCCTGCAACAGTAGATTAAAACTCCAGTTGTGTCAGCAACTTGTGCTAGTGTTCATTTTTCAAAAAATCTATTTTCTTTTAATACTGCAACTTGGTTAATGTTTGCTTTGATCAATATAGCATGGATTGTGCACAATTATCTTGCAATAACAAAACTTCCCTGGGTTTGACAATTTATATTGAACACCTTAATTATATATTTATTTAGACAATTAAAGTGCCCAACATTTTGGCACCGTTTCCAGGGAAGATAATTTTAGATTCTTGTAAGCACATTAAGTTTTCTTTTCTTAGGAATGAATAGTCTGCATGAATCGAGGAACAAGAGGACATATCCCCAAAAATACTAACCCTACAAGTACCAGAGGACGTGGAGGAATGAACCCTACACTAGGAAGGCCAACATTTGTTGATGAGATTATAGCCAGAGCATATTCTTCTCTAGGATCTATCTTTCGCCCTTCAAATCCTCCAAGAAGGCATATTCCTCAGTCATCAAAATTACCCCATTTTGAGACATCATTTTCATCAGGGGATGAAGCTGAATATTTGTCACCAACAAATCAGCAAGCAACACTGGAGAATATTGAAGATCAAGGAAGTGTAGTTCGGAAAAGGGAAAATCCAAAAGAAGCGGTTTATCAGATCAACAAACAGATAGTCACTAAAGAAGAGTGGGCCATTGTCCATATTGAGTGGAGAGAAAGAGAACATCTGGAAAATCAAGGGGACAATGAAGAAGATTTCCACCGTGAGATTCCACCAAATAACAAAGATCATGCAAATGATGAAAATACAATCTCTACCCTGGTCTTTCCTATTTCTAATATTCCCACACGAGGGATGGCTCCTATGAAAAATATACCTCTCTCAGCTCTACCAAGTTTTCATGGATTATCTATAGAGGATCTAGATGAGTTTCTATTTGAATTTGATATTATGTGAAGAAGATATGACTACAATACCACTGCACAGAAGCTTAAATTATTTCCAGCTACATTGAAGGGAAATGCGTTAAGATGGTTCATGAGCCTTGGAGGAGAGAATATTTCAACATGGGTACAAATGAGGCATCTTTTCCTGAACAAGTACCAAGACTACTGTCGAACGAGGGAACGAAGAGAGAAACTGTTCAATATGTCTCAAAAGGAGGATGAGACCCTTGAAGATTTTGTGGAGCGACTCCAGTATAATATACAAAGGTCAGGACATCCAGACTTGAGTAAGGACATTATGAAAACTATTTTTCTAAAAGGAGTTAGAGATGATTGTTTAGATATGCTAAATATGCTTAGAAAGGGAGATATATCAAAGGAGTCCTATGAAGACATTGTATATCTTTGTAAGATATGCTCTCGAGGATCTACAAAGAATAAATCAGCTACCAGGGACACCACTTTTTTAAGGGTACAAAAATGAGCTAATGGAGGGGAAACAAGAGTAGAGATAGGAAATCTATTAGAAGGTTTCAAAACAAAAATGATTAACTCTTTTTCTTCACAAATTGATACTCTACAGATCAAACAGAAACAAGCAGAAGTTGATCAGGCATTGTCCATTTTTTGTCTAAAATATAGAGACAAACATCCAAAAATGGAGTGCCAACTGAACAGTGTCTAGGTATGTCTTATTTGTGAATTAGATCATGCCACTGAAAAATGTCCTTCCTTACCAGGTGTAAAATCATCAATGAAGGAAAATAATGAATAAGCATAGGCTACCTATCTAATAACATAGCGAAGACAATGGCAGCCACAAGGTCAAGGTATGAACTCTCAATTCTCTCTTGCAGCACTTAATTATTGGAACAATCAGCTTCCATATGACCAAATGAATGATCCCCCTCCAAATACAATCCCCCCTTCTTATCTGGATCCCAATGCATGGTTACCTATGCCCCAACAACAGAATTACCATGGGAAATGGAACCCATATTGGAGAGGCCCTCAACAACAGCTTAGCTATCAAAACCATCAACCGAACCTCTATCAATAATAGTTCCAACCCCATTATTAGCAACAACAGCTACAGTTACCTCCCAATACCCCATAGAATAATCCTCCATTATGACCTTAGATGCCTATGCAACCTAACCCAAACCCAAATAATAAGGCAATTAAGAACTTATATATACACAATGTGTTAGCCCTGTCTATTACCCCTATGCCTTGTGACGAAATAAAGTTAAGATCAGGGAGAATAATTGAGCCAATAATTGAAGATTCTCCATCTTCAGATTCAGATAAGGAATCAGGGGAAAAACCATTTGTTGTTACAGAAGAAATCGATGAACCTATTATAGAATTAGCAGACCCCCATTCTCTGAAAAACTAGAAATTACCAAAACTGTGGAATTACCATCCTTCAATCTCTTAGGAGAATTGCAAAATTTGCATGTTAACATTCCAATATTGCAAGCGATTATATATGTCCCTATTTATTCCAAGACTGTGAGAGATCTTTGTATCAAAAGACCTGGAAGAAAACGTAGGGACCCCCTCACAGTTCATGTAGTGGGAGATTTGTTTGAACTAATGTTAGGAAAAACCCCACCTATTAAATATGGAAACCAGGAAACCCTATAGTCACTGTCAAAATTGGATAGACATCTATTCCCCATGTGTTAGTTGACTTAGGGGAAGCAATTAATATTATGCCATTAGAAACTACACAATTGTTGTAACTCAGAATGCAAGTCCAACCTACTCCTACTGTTTTAGAATTAGTTGATCATTCTACCATCAGACTAGAAGGAGTAATCGATGATCTAGTTATCTTAGTTGATTCATGGGAGTATCCTGTTGATTTTGTCGTTTTGCAACCCAAAACCCGTCTAGGGGGGCACCCTCTAATTCTAGGAATACCATGGTTAGCTATAGTGGATGCTTTCATTGGTTGTATATCTAGTTCCATGACCATCTCTAATGGTTATGACACAAAAAACCTTACCATGTATCCTCATGCTACACCCAGTATGGAACCCGAAAATTCTTTATGGATGGACATTGAGGATGAAAGTGTTATGCATGTGTTAACCATAGGAAAATCCCTAAGTTTCAAAGATGAGACAGAGGATGAGTTAATCAACTGCTTTATCTATTACCCCTCTATTGTTATACAAAACACACACCATTGATTGACTGGAATCTTCGATCCTATTCCCTAGGAAGAAAGAAGCCCAGAAATGTTCCCTGAATCTGTTGTAAATCAAGTTAATTCAATTGTAACAGCAAACACTGTAAAAGAAAATGTTGAAACATAAACATATGAATTGTTTCCTAAATTCAATTCTAAAAGCATCACTGTAGAAATTGAACCTAGAAAAACCCTAAACATCAATCCTGATTTATGTTCTATGGAAACTAGCCGATTGATGAAGTTACTGATTGAACATAAAGAATCATTTGCCTGGGATTACATGGATATGAAAGGAATTTCCTATGAACTATGCACCCACCATATATACATCAAGGAATAATGTCGACCCATTTTCCAACCCCAAAGGAGGATGAACCCTAATCTTAAGGAAATTGTTAAGGAGGAACTCCAAAAACTTCTCAATGCTGGATTCATCTACCCTATATCAGACAGCGAGTGGGTTTCACCATTAGTTATTGTACCTAAAAAGAATGGTAAATGGAGAGTGTGTGTGGACTATAGAGCCCTGAATAATGCTACATAGAAGGATCATTTCCCTCTTCCATTTATTGATCAGGTTCTAGACAACCTAGCTGGGAAAAAAAAATTATCTTTCCTAGATGGATTTAGTGGCTATAAAAAGATAAAAATTGCTCCCCACAACCAATATAAGACCACCTTTACCAGCCCTTGGGGTAATTTTTCCTACAAGGTTCTCCCATTTGGCCTGTGTAATGCACCAGCCACTTTCCAGAGATATTTGATTGGTATTTTCTCTAATATAGTGAATGACTGTATGGAAATGTTCATGGATGATTTTACACCTTATAGTATTGATTTTGATGAAGCTTTGACTAATCTGGAAAAAGTACTCAAAATATGTATACAGACTCATATTTATCTAAGTACAGAAAAATGTCATATGATGATGAGCGAAGGTGTGGTGCTCGGACACTTCATCTCTTATGCAAGAATTCAGGTAGACCCAGCCAAAATCCAAGTAATTTTGGACATTCCATCCCATCAACTCAGAAAGAGGTAAGAAGTTTTTTAGGGCATGCTGGATATTACAGGAGATTCATTAAAAAAAATTCCAAACTTGCATCTCCCTTATTTTTCCTATTAATAAAAGATGTTGACTTTCGTTGGACTGATAATTGTGAAATGTCTTTTGTAGATCTAAAACAAAAATTGTCAACAGCTCCCATTTTGAGAGGGCCCAATTGGGCTCTGCTTTTTCACATTTCTTCAGATGCCTCGGACACTACAATTTGTGCAGTACTTGGGCAACACGAGGATAAGGACCCCTATGCTATCTATTACATGAGAAAAAACATGGCTCCTGTAGAGTTAAATTATACAGTTACTGAAAGATAATTATTGGCAGTAGTTTATGCGATCAATAAATTCAGGTATTATATCACTAGTTATCCTACTTTTATTCATACTAATCATACAACAATTAAATATCTAATGAATAAACCTATTACTAATGCCAGAGTAACAACATGGTTGTTATTACATCAAGAATTTGACATCACTATAGTAGATAGACCAAGGAAAGAAAATGTGGTTGTTGATTTTCTCTCAAGACTGAATATAAATGATGATAATTCACCAGTAGATGACTCATTTCTAGATGAAAATTTGTTTGTAGCATCTTCTCACTCACCTTGGTATGCAGACATTGCTAATTATTTGGTTGCAGGAAAGGTACCTCCACATATATCTCCCTGAGAAAGAAGGAAGATTATTCAGAAGAGTGCTCAGTATAAATGTATAGGGGGATACCTATGGAAAAATTAATCTCAGCGCCCTCCAATATATTGTTCAATGAGCTTGACAAGTTCAGATCTGTGTAGTGGCAAATTTCATGTGCAGTGGCAAACAGAAACTGTACAGTGGCCATATTTCAACAAATCTCTAATACGATGTTGATTTTTCTGATTCTCAAATCTTGATATTTATTTCCTTATGATTACAAACAAGATTCACTTTCATACCACAATTATCATAGAATAGCTACACAATGAAAATATCAACTATAACAATGTAGTAGAAAGAACAAGATCTAGAATTATTAACCATGCACAATAGACATAAGAAATGATCCAAATTTTATGAGAAGAATGAAATGAACAAATATTATTAAAATATGTTTAACACAGAATAACACAAGTACAGTGAAATTGGTTTATATTCAATAAGGAAATAAGCTAAAACTGTAAAATGCAGTGGAAAACAAGCTTGTTGGAATGGTGGCGGCTTATCTTTGAGAAGAGATGTGATGGATGCGCTCAGTCGCAGGAAGATAGTTACAATGAGGCTCTAAAGGAATTTTTACAATAAACATGAATTCAAAAACCATAGACATCCAAAAACCTAACCCTAGGAGATGAAGCGCCAAAAGTCATGTGGGCCCTGTTGGGGTAAGCTAGTACATCAACTTCCCGGGGTCGTAACTTTTGCATACAATCTCCATTTTAGGTGCATGATAGCCCATTGGAAAGGTCTATCCGAGGACTAAACATGTTTCCTTCAAACTCTAACTTTGAGTGTATTATTATTGTGGAAAGGCCTAAAAACGTTGTTTAGGGCCTCAAAACGGCTCCGAAAGTCAAAGACTCAAAAACTAGAAAAACATTGTCAAACTGGAAAAATATCAAAATGAACCAACTGGGATAGGTGGGAGGCCAATGGAATCCATATGGATCAATCCTCCCTGATTAGGATTAAATGGTCTCCATTGCGT
The DNA here is from genome assembly GCA_000966675.3 of Picea glauca. NCBI lineage: Eukaryota > Viridiplantae > Streptophyta > Pinopsida > Pinales > Pinaceae > Picea > Picea glauca. The sequence continues at coordinate 1,442,160 of JZKD02S1910643.1, forward strand.
TGAGTTTCCCCATCATATGAGGAAATTTCTGTTGAATTTGGCCCTGAATGAGCCACTTTCCTTGGTGCAGGAATTGGCCTGCTTTGACAACTCGATAAAGTTGGATCCTTTGTTGTCGAGTGCCCTTGACCTGTGTGTCCACAATATGATCATTGTATGTTTTTTTTATGCATTCATGTTTGATCTATGTTGGTGTAAACTGCTTTGTGACCTCTGAGGTGTCCAATAATGGTGGGAAATATGGTTGAAGGAGAGCCACGTTGAATATTGGGTGCAAGCCAAGGAAAGGAGGAATGTTGAGCTCAAAATAATTCTCACCCATAGCCTTGGTGATGGTGTACAGCCCATAATTTATTGGGTGAAGCTTATGATGGGGCCATGTAAGGCGTTCTTTATACAAGTGCAACCAAAATTTTTCACCCACCTGAAACTTATGTGGCACCCGATGTTGTTCATGGCACTGCTTGTACTTGGCATTGGACTTTTGTAAAATATATTGAACTTGTTGGCAGATGTGTTGGATCCCCTCAATGAATTGGGTGGCTTTGTCAACTTCAGGTGGATCAGGGGACGAGTCATTCGAAATGGTCGCGAGGGGTAGTGCAACATCCATGGAACCCAATGGTTGGAATCCCAACCCCACCTGAAAGGGGTTGTGGCCAGTGGAGCTATGCAGGGATTGGTTGTAGTTGTGTTGGACATAGGGAATAGTCTCATCACATGTTCTTGGGTGCTTTGAATTATACATATGAAGGATATGCACAATCATCCGATTGACAACCTCATTTTTTCCATCTGTCTAGGGGTGGAAGGCAGTGGATTTGGTGATCTTGGTGTCCAGCAGTGACCAGAGGCTCGACTAGAATGTGTTGAGGAACCAACTTTCCTGATATGAGAAAATGGTTTTTGGGATCCCAAAATGTACCCATACTTTTTCAAAGAATATCTTGGCAGTGGACTCTACTGTGACTCTCTTCTTGTGGGTGGCCAGAATCACCATCTTAGAAAAGTGATCAACAACCACAAAAACAAAGTCATTTCCCCTCTTGGTGGATGGAAGGCCCAACATGTAGTCCATTGAGATGGATTCCCATGGTTTGGAAGGAGTAGGAAGAGGGGTGTACAGGCCATGTTTCTTAGTGTTCGGTTTGGCAATAGTGCAGGTGGTGCAGGACCTAATATACTTGTTGACATCCTCTCAAAGTTTTGGGCGGTAGAAATGTTTCTGCAGCATAGCCACTGTCTTTTCGATGCCAAAGTGTCATGTCACCTGACTGTAGTGAGCTTCCCAAATCATATTTGTGCACTCACTTGATGAAACACAGAGATGTCTCAAACAACACAATAGCCCGTCCTGAAGATGGAAATTAGCGATCACTAAGTTTGTGCCCAACATTTGGTAAGTGGTGGAGAAGTCAGGGGCTATCTCATAGAGGTGGGGCCATCCAAAGGTCTTATGGCCGCAAGAGTCTAGCACCATGGTGAGTGTCACGATTGAAGTTCGGCTAAGGAAATAAAAAACTCAGTTTGTACTTCTTATTTTATACTTTATGTTGAGGTGGAACTACTACAAGTATGTGGACCACTTCTGATGGCAGTCATTCTGCAATTTTCCATGGGTATACATGAACTGTAGTGGCTTATGATCAATGTGGATGATTGTCTCCTTCCTAATAATGTAATGTCTCCACTAGTAGTAGGCTTATACAATGGAGTGCATTTCTTTGTCATAAGTAGGGTACTTATGGATAGCATCTAATAGTGTCTCACTATGATATTCCACAGGGTGGTCGTGTTGAGTGAGAATGGCGCCCACAACATAGTCTGAAGCATATGTCTCGATCTCAAAGGGATGTTTCAGGTCTGGTAATGAAAGTATTGGGGATGAGCACAAGTGTTTCTTCAAATCATAGAAGGCTTGTTGTTAGGATAGGACCCACACAATTGTTTCCTTACCACTACCCTCAGTTACTTGGATGAGGTCCCATTCGATATCAGATAATCCCAATACGAACCTATGATAGAAATTGGAGAGGCCCAAGAAGCTCTGAAGCTCAGTGAGTGTGGTTGGGGCTTACCAGTCATAGATGACCTATATCTTGGTTGGATCCACATGCACACCATGTTGATCAACAATGTATCCTAAGTAATGGACCTTGCCCATGCTAAAGGAGAATTTTTCCAAGTTTGCATATAGCTAGTGTTGTAACAGGGTGTGCAGAATCTGTTAAATATGTTGCAAGTGTTCCGCCCAAGTCTTGGTGTATATGAGTATGTCATATAGATACACCACTAAAAAATTATTGGTGAAAGGTTGTAGGATATTGTCCATCATTCTCATGAAATTTTTTGGGGAATTTGTCCAGCCAAAGGGCATGACTAGTCATTCAAAAAGACCTTCTTTTGACTTGAAGGCAGTCTTCCATACATTTGTATTTTCTATTGGGACCTGGTGGTAGAAAGACTTTAGATCAATCTTATTGAAGTATTTGTCCCCCATGAGTTGATCAAGGAGGTCATCAATTCGGGGAATCAGGTACCGGTTTCAAATTGTGGTTTTATTCAGAGCCCGGTAATCAATGTAGAGTCGCCAGGTCTCGTCTTTCTTCTGCACTAGCATGATTGGGATCCCACAAGGCCATGATATGGGATGGATGTGCCCCTTGTGGATAATTTCTTGGAACTACCTCTTGATCTCCTCATTTTCTAACAGAGAGCGGTGGTAGATTGGACCATTGGGTAGCGATGCGTCGGGGGTCAGATCAATGGGATGCTTGACCTGCCAGTGCAGAGGTACCCCGATAGGTGAGGAGAATATATATGAGTATTCTTTCATGACATTATCCACTTGATTATATTTTGTGGAGATATCAGTCATGGAGGCCCTGTATGTGGTTGCAATCTTTCGCTCACTCTGAGAGAGAATAATGAAAAAAACAAATTTCTCAGTCTGAGACATGACCTCCCTGCATTACTTGGCAGAGATCAAGGAAATAGAACTAGGTGAGACTGCCTTGGGTATCCTGTACAATTTTCAATTCAAAGTAATAATAACACTACTAGGCCTAGAATCATATAAAGCATGACATTTCCATAAATAAGGTTGGCCCAAAATAACATTACAAACTTCGAGAGGAGAAACACCACGCAATACCTCATCTTTGAAGGGATTGATTTCGTATGGTAGACGACATTGTTGGTTGACACAAAGATCATTTCCTTGGTGGATCCATCCAATAGTGTAGGTTTGCGTGTGTGGCGTTGTTGGCAAGGCCAACCGCTTGATGACCTCTGGTGATATGAGGTTCCTTTGGCTACTGCTATCAATGATTAACTGCAGTGGGGTGCCTTTTACCCACATCTATGAATAGAAAAGGTTCTCACCTTATTTTGTCTCATCTGGTTTATCATGTTGGAGCTTGGTGGTAGCAACGGTGGCACTAGGTTCCATGTCAATGATATGTCTTCCCTTTTCTGGTTTTGACTCATAGTCGGAACCCGCATATGATTCAGATGCTTTCACTTCAGCCACCAGTGAATACTTTGAGTGGCAATCACCAATGTTATGCCAAGGGCTGTTATGGAAGTCGCACCACTTCTTGGTATCTTTCTTTGTCTTTCTGGTGTCCTTCTTTGGTTGTGGCTTGGACTGGTTGTCCTGATACTATCTATCTTTTCTATATCCTTCCTTCTGTGGGTTGGGGCCTCCCTTTCCTGGCTTTTTCTATGAGGGGTTTCCATGCCCAAATTTTCGTGTCTTTTGTTTGAGCTTATTCTTTATTTTGACGGCATATCGATAGGCTACACCCAAGGACGAGATGTTCAGAAATTCCATTTTGGTTTGGATGTATCTATGAAGAGAACTGCAATACTTGAGCACCAGATGTCGCTCTGAATCCCTGATACCCAGCTTGGTGTGCAAGGTATGGAAGATATTTGTGAACTATGGCACTGCTTGGTCTCTTTCTTGTCACAGTGTGGTACATTTTGTATACAAGTCATCATAACTTCCATCAGGGTAGTATTGTTCCTTAATAGCATCCCTAAAGGATTCCTAGGTGGCCACAACTATAAATAATGAGGTTTCCTTTGTTTCCTTTTTCTCATAGAAAGTTTCCCACCAATATTTGACATGGGGAATGACTTTGAGGAGCGCAAAAGTAATATTTTCTCTATTTGAAAAGTTATGGACAGAAAAATACCCTTCTAGTAGATTCAACCATTTGTCTATAGCATTTGCGTCTATCTGACCTTCAAATATAGGAATATCAAATTTGATTTGTACCTTGAAGGGGGTGGTGCCTTCTCTCGAGGAATATGTGCCATATGTTGAAAGTCACCAGACGATTTGCGCAAAACTCTCCATCATCTCTTTTGTCTATTACGTGAGGGCTTCCTCAAGCAACATTTTGAAAGGATCTCATGTCCCGTCTGTTATAGTCCTATATTTCATAGTATTAGATGGTGATTGAATTTTTCTCCTTCAATGATATTATGTTGTAAATAATATTTCATTCTGCAAATGATTTCCAAAAGAAAAAGATAAAAAATAGTAAAAAATGAAAAGAGGGTATGAAAGAAAAGAAAAGAAAAAGAGAAAAAAAAAAAACAAGAAAACCCCATCAAAAGAAAAATAAGTTCGAATCATATAGTCTAATCATGATCAAACATTTCAAATTGTTTTTGTTAGTTTAGAAAATAAAATTTGGCCAAACTGTTTAATCTTGGCCAAAGTAGTTAGATAGAGGAATAAATTAATCCAACATTTTAAGTTGGATTAATGAGTTAGATGCATAGGTTAGAAGATAGGTTAGGTAAGTTTTATTTTCAAAGAAATTTGAAAGGGTTTGCACATTAAAATGCACCCTTAAGTGTTCAAATAGATTAGTTTAGCATAGGAAAATAAATGGAATTGCAAAGATTTCAAGAAAATCTAACTTTGGCTTTATGGCACATCTTTTTTATCCAAAGTTGGAAGTTGACAAGACATTTTGTCTTGTAGCCCTTAATCTTCGCGCAAATCTCCATCGGCGGCATCAAATCTATTCCCAATCAATGACCCTCAACCACTTTCTCTCCCCCCCCCATCTAAAATCTGCCAAACCAAATCTCGATACTGCTTACTCTCCCCGTTATCGCTACCCTCTCCCTACACACCACCTATCCCACACTTTATACCCATTAGCCAATCAAACTCCTCCATGTTACCGTTAGTTGTCCTAAAACAGTCTTGTGCTACAACAGATAGCACTGTGCATATTAAAAACCCCATTCTCATCTCGATACAATGTTTGTCGAGTAAGACACCGTGAAGACCGTGCCAAGCTAAGCTATCGAACTAACACTGCCATCTCTCACTGTCAATAGGAGAATATTTTTCCTGATAAATATAGTATCTCCATCTTTTTATTGTAAATTATGTCAATTATGGCTCCCAAGGTAAATCTTTCCGACACATCTAAGAACCCAATGATTCATCCTCCCATCAACCTAGACCACATCCCTTTGGCGGACAGAGACTACAAGGTTACAGAGTCGAAGTGCGAGTTCAATTTATTCAAATTGTACTCTTGACTCAAAGATATTTTCCTTGACCAAAGCGATGAAGTTGGACTCTCGGAGTCCAATTTTCCCCTGTTCCTGGAATTTTTCCTCAGATGCCAAGCCAATTATTTTCTAAGACAAAGAGTCATTGCCTCCCCCACTAGTGAAATATTGTTCACAGTTACCTCTAAAACCATCGACCACATGTTACAAATCCCTAGAAATGACTCAACCACTTTGTTCTCCGTCGAAGCTCTAAATGACTTGTACCACAAACTAACTTTTCCCGAAAGAGCCCAGATCTTTGAAATATTCCACCTTGAAGATGCCCAATTACCCAAGAAGAATCCACCATACCCTTCTGCCATTTTTATAGTCAAATAAAACTAGATCATATCCATCATATCATATCTATTAGGTTACTATTCTGATGAATGGGTAGATGAACCTATTCTAGGTTTTTCTGTCCATATTTTCTACAAAAGAAAAGGTTATAGTGAAATTCAATTTCAGTTAATTCCTGGTTGATAGCATTCATGAGAAATTCCTTAAGTTTTCAACTGAAGGAATGTTCAAATATTCCTCAATATTGGTTTATATGTTCTTATTTTATTAAGTAGACAAGTTTCCTTTTGCACTTCAAAAATTTAATGAGCAAGGAATCCCACAGTCGGTCATATTCTGGACCTCATTGGTGAGGATGAACTCAATAGAGTACAGCATCAAGGATTTCATTGACCAATTCATCCACCCATCCACTTGTTTGTTGAACAGAACCACAGAACCCAGGATTAGTGAAGAAATTCAGTAGGTTATGCACCTATCTGATCAGGCCAAGACATGTGACTGGTATTTATACCAGAACTACACAAAGATCAGGGTATATGGATGTGAGTTTCCACCACACAAATGGCCTAAATACCTCCCAATGAGTATTTTTTCATTGGATTATATAAGGCAAATGATTAATTCATATGAAATTCATTTTTTGGTAGCAAAGAAGATATTCCAATTCAGAATCAAAACTCAGATTGGGCCTTTCATTTGCAACAACAGAGCAGCAACAGAAGAAGATGATAGCCTTTTGAAACAAATGAAGTTTCCTTTGATCTTGACTTGGTCATATGACCCATTTGGAATCATTTTTGAACTTAGGATCAAACAAAAGAACACTCCCTATGTGCACACACAGAGGCCAGAGGTTGAAAGGTATATGAACCAGGTTGAATGGGAGGAAAACACATTGCAAGAACAAGAGGAGTAGCCTATCTCTGTAACCACTTCACAGACTACTACACCTCAAAACCAAGCAAGGAAAATATCAAGAAAGGAAATTTCTCCTTTAGTCACAGACATATCAGTTGAAGATTTTCAGGTATACAGAAAGAGGCCTAAAACTAGTCACATAATAGATTTGTTGAAGGAGGGAGAAATTAAGTCCACCATAGTATTGGAGGGACCACATTCTTATAACCAGTCAAACAATTATTTTGTAGGTTCTCCGTCATCACCAACATCTCAAATAAATCCAGACATAACTCTGACAGTTGAATCAGTTCATGGACAAAAGAAGTCAAATATTTTTGACAAATATAAGGAAATCAAGAAAATAAATGAGCTTCTCAATAGCATCACTTACACTCAATTCTGGAAGCAGACCTCTACTGCTCAGCAAAAAATGTTGTCATATTTTGACACAGAGAGGGGAAGAATGCAAATGGAATTCTTATAGGCACAAGTTCCCCATCCAAAGACATCAGTTGACTACAAAAAGATTGCTTTTGAGTTTGATATAAAAGATGTCCATCCTGTGGACCAGATGGATATGCATAGACAGACAAGGGAGATGATATTTTCAAATCTAAAAAATACCTCAATGACTGCTTCTAAATTGTAGGTATCCCTGAATAATCTCTAGTCCCAATTAAATATTGAAAAGATCTCCTCTTTGGACAAAGATACTAAGATCAAATCATTAGAAGAGTTAGTTCTCAAGATTGGATATGATCCAACCAATGTCAAAGCAGCAGAGGAATTGATAAAGAAAAAGAATGTTGATATAGCATCACTCAGAAAACAACTATAGATTCCAACCACAGAAGATTCACAAACTAAAAAAGTGGCTGAGATGGAAATCCAAAAAGAGGAGATGTTAAAATTGATCATGGAGCAGAATGCACAAATAAGGGAAATGGAAGCAGAGATGGACAAGTGGATTAAATAAAAAGAGAAGAATGTGCAGTTGACCATGGTTCCATTAGATTCACTACCTCTAATAGGGATCAGAACAGCATAAGTTTCTACATCAGCAGCTATCCTAGTACAAATTTCATATGCCTCTAACAAACTAGTGAAATCTATGGAGGATATGTCCATACAAGGGGTAGAAATTAAAAAATTACAAGAGGAGGTAAAGGCATTATAGGAACTGAAAGCAATGTTCCAGGCTTCTCATCAGGAATAAATGCACAAGTCTAAAAGGCTTAGCCAACAACTGCAAAAATTGGGGAAAGAAACAACCATGGAAAACACCTTAGCCCAAGCTAAGAAAAACATATGGACATATATCAACAGATCCATGGCAAATATTTGGCCCTCTATTTAGATCATTTTTTATCAGCATGAATTAATACAAAAAAATAGAGGAGACATTGAAATTATCAAATAAGAATTAGGAGAAAATCCAATAGATCCCACAAATCTCATCAAGTTTCTAAACTCTAAAAATAAACTGGAGTTAGAAGATTTGGAGATTGAGGATAGAAATAAAACCATTCTAGAAATCAAGAAGTTTTTGACCAAGAAAGGCCTCATGTTGCAGCCAGAACAAAAGTCGCAATTTATGGACATAGGTGTGCAGAGGTTATTCAGTAAGTTTGAGGTGCTACATAAGAAAAGGCTTCATGGATTGTTAGTGCTAAATGACAAAGTGATAACTCTGCATGATTACAACTAGAAATTGAAAACGGTGGAAAAGGATAATTCAAATTTTGCGGGGATACAGGGAAGCATCACTGGGAAATATTTCCTGGAGACATTATAGTTTGACTTGAGAATTCAACATGAAATCAAGCATATCTTCAGTACTAAGCCTACTTTTTCCAAGTACACAGACATGGATGAAATATACAGAAAATTACTCAAAATATCAATCCCAAGTAAAAAGAGATGGGATAAGATATGTGAATTAATTGAGTAAAGACAAGTTTGATGTTTTAGCCAGCAAGGAGTAACAACTAAGCAAATTCAAAGAGACAAGTCATCAACAACTTCCACCAAATCAGCACTAGAAATCTGAGCATATCTACAAGATTCCTATATTTTTGTAATTTGAGATTTAATTAGTTTAGATATATCTCCAAAATATCTTGATCATTTATAACAGGATCTAATGTAAATAATTGTATAAATACTTCTCATTTTGAAGTATCGAGGGTTGATTTTTGCACCCAAGAAAGCTACTGTGTATTTTTCAAGAGGATCGACCAGTATTAAAAAGGACTCTTTCACGGGATTATCATGTTAGACTGTTGGTGATGTGATTTCTCTCTTTGTTTAATGTTTTTCATTATCTATAATCATTGCATGTGTTTCCAATTCTAATCATTCAAAGAAAATTAAGAACAGAATTTATCTCAGTATACTATGTTTTTGTTTTTTAAATGATTTTCATGTTTTTCAACTGAAATTAAGTAAAATAATTCTCAACTACTATTTTGCTTGGTGGATTTTCCTTTCCTTTCTTCCTTCTCATTTCATATAATTTTACCAAATCCAAACAGTCTGTCTACCCTAGCCTCTGAACAAGCTTTATAAAATATGAAATTGATATCTGTTCTAAAAGACAGGCCCCATAGCCCAGTGGAAATTTAAGCAATCATCAACCAGACATTTTAAATAAACAAACAAATCATGTATTTCCATAACTACCCTAATATCCTAAATCAAACAAATCTAAATATTACAAAGAGATCCCTCTTTGAAGCTGGTAGGGCTAGATCCCAACTTCCAAAGTGGTTTTGTAGTTACCTTTGTCTTTTCTTCTACAACCTCTGGAAATTATAAAGTGCTAACATAGTCATGACCATACTAGGGAAAGAACAAATTTTCCAACTTCTACAGATTATCTTCCCTAGTAAGAAAACTTTATTTATGGACAATCAAAGATTTAAATCTTAAGAGATAAATGTTCATAGGTTGTAAAAATTTGTAAATAATTAAGTAGGTTTTTTTTTTAAGTTTTAGTTCTGGCTCCAAAAATAATTAACACTAGATCTCATCCTAGTCCAGAACCTACAAAGGTTATAGATAACCCTGAAAATTTGATCAAGAAAAGAAGTCTAGCAGAAAGTCAAGGGAGTAGTAGTCCTCCTCCTAAGGCAACCTCTTTCCCAAAGAAGTTTGTCACAATCCAAGATATTCAGTTTGATCTACCATTTGAGAATAGTCTATTCAGAACCAAATCTGAAATATTTGTGGATTAAACAGTATTAGATAAAGCCATTTTCCAACCCAATACACCTGAAAGACACTCTCCTTAATCGACTCTTGATCAACAAATACTTCAAAATTTTGAGAAGTTACAAGATCTAGCATCATACTTTGATCAAGATTTGCATGAAGCCTGCATTCAATAGTTTGTTGAAATTTATTCCCTAATCATTTATGCATCATTTATTAATCCTCAATTGGTTCATCCTATATCTACCAATTCTACTTCTTCTATATTTTTCACTAATTCTCCAACAACTTCACATACAGTGATCCAACCTATCATAGGAGTCTCTACATCTACATCTTCCACAAGCTCATCTTTTTCCATCCTCATATACCAATCATGGTTGGAATATATGATCCCCTAATTTTGGTTGCTCCTTTACATAATATGCCCCAAGACTATCAAACTAGGATTCCTCAGTTTGATGGCACTGGAACTATGACTGCACAACAACATGTTGATAAGATGAATTACTTCTTTGACTTGCAAGAAGTAGATGAGGAATATGTCAAAATGAGACTGTTTTCCCAAAGTTTAAATGGAGAAGTCAAAAAATGGTTCAAAGCCTTACCAGCTGCTAGCCTGAACGAAATCACTACTTTCGACCAATCATTCCTTAATAGATAGGAAGTTAAGAAAAATACACTTCAAATTCTATCTGAATATGAAAGTATCAAAAGACCCCCTTGGGAAAGTGTGCAAGACTATTGCACTAGATTTGATAACATTTATAATGCAATTCCAACCAATATTAAACCCCCATAAGGTCTAGATTTTATTAAATTCCCTGATGGTTTTGATGTTGATACATCTTATCAATTGAGAGAAATAAACCCTACAACCTTGGAAGAGATCCAGAGAGATGTTTTGAGTGTAGAGGCAAATATGTTAGCTAAGAGGGCTAGACAAAGAATAGAGAAGAGAGTAACTATAAAAGAAGAACAGTCTACCTCTTCCTCTGATGCTAAAATAGAATCTTTAGTTAGAACTATGGAAAGGATGATGGACATATTAGACATTGTTGAGAGGACTCCTCCTATGAAAATAAACCTGGTCCCCAAATCAGAAATCCTAATTTCAGGAGAAATCAACCCCAAATCAGACAAAGAGAACCAAGAGAACAAAGAGGTCCAGATCAAGAGATTAGGCCTCCTTTTCAAGAAAATTATGTTGATGAAGGGGAAGAAACAATTGAGGGCCTTGATGATGTTCAGATTAATTTAATGGGAATAAACGATAATGATTCTATTTTTCTCACTCAAGAAGAATAGGATCTTTTCCTTCTTTCACAAACATAAATTGATAAGGAAGAGTGAGATAAACAAGCCTTTGAAAATGCAATTATGGAATTCCATTGGTAGTATAACCTGAGGAGTAAGAATTCAACTGATAATCCTACTAAGAAAACTTCTAATATTAAAAATACAACTGACACATCAACCAAGAAAATCTTGATATTCCCCCTAAAAATAACGTAGAATTTCTGACCAAAAGAACCTCTAATTTTGTCTCAAAAACAGCTCAAACTGATGTTCCCTCTACCATCCAGCTTAAAGATACTTCACAAAAGGATGTTGTTGAGAAAGCATATTTTTCTAACCAAAATAAATCTCAAACATCATTCAACTTTGAAAATTAATTAGCAAAACTTAAGATACTCATTCCTCTAACAGAGTTAATGAATAAGAATTCTTACATTCTTACATATCACAAGTAATAAAAGCTATGAACATAGAGGTAGGTACAGATACAGTAAATATTGTTGATGATCAACTAGAATTATTATTTGGGCTTGAAGTTGATGGAAAACTTGAAAATGGAGTCGTGCCCCCATTCTACATTAGTTTAAACAGTCATGACAAAAATCTACACAATGCCATGCTTGACTCAGGTGCTTCACACAACCTAATGCCTAAAGATGTTATGGAAAAATTGGGAATTGATATCACTAGACCATACAAAGATCTGTATTCTTTTTATTCAAGCAAAGTAAAATGAATAGGTCTCATCAAGGATTTGTGTGTCACTTTAGCACAAATACTAGCCAAGAGTTTGGTAATGGACATAGTTGTTGCTGACATACCTCTAAAATATGGCATGTTAATGTCTCGCTCATGGGGATCCAAGTTACAGGGAACCCTTCAACTAGACATGTCTTATGCTACCATCCCATTATTTGGTCAACAGAGGAGATTATATAGGGAGACACTAATGAAATGCATGGTCAGTATTTAGGATAAACCACATAATTATCCATTATATTATGTTCAATCAGACCTTGATTCTTTCATTTTGTATAATGATGGAGACATAGGAAAACAGATTGCCAATTTAGAAAATGATGTTTATAACATTAAAGAAGACAAAACAGCTTTTGAAGAAAATGAAACAGTAATGGTGGAATCTGATAAACAAAATGAACCTCTGTGGAGCTTAGACTTTGATGGGGTTGTTAGTAAGGAAGGATCAGGAGCAGGTGTGTGGGTCTCAAATTCAAAAACAAATCATTCAAAAGGGTATTCCTACAAGCTAAATTTTAAATGTACCAACAATATAGTTGAATATGAAGCCTTAATGTTAGGTTTACAACTCTTAAAGAAGCTTGGTGCTAAGAAAATTTCAATTCGGGATGATTATGAACTAATAATAAAATAGATCAAAGGTGAATACTTTGCTAAAAACCCAATATTGAGAGCTTACAAGAAAGTTGTCCTAGATTTTCTGGAATTTTTTACTGAATATGACTTGTCATCCATTCCCAGAGACCAGAACATTCTTGTTGATGTTCTGGCTACCTCAGCAAGTACTTGTAAAATACCATTTCATCCTAATCGCCAATACACATTTGAAGTAAAAAACAAACCATTTGTCCTAGATAACATCATATATTGGCAAGTCTTTGGAAATGATGAACAAATTGAAAACTTTTTACAATCAAAATATGAATTTGAATGTGCCAATATAGATGATGATTTTGATGATGGAGGATGAAATGTATATAAGATAGGTTTAAAAGAAATAAATCAAAAACAAGAAGATATGGACATATTTCAATTGATGGATAATGTTTTGCCTAGAGGGTTAGTGCCTTTAGAGGAGTTGTTTGATTTTGATGATGTAGCCAAAAAGCCTAAAATTGAACCTAGTGGAAAGGAAGTTGAAGACTGCAACATAGGAACTAAACAAGAACCAAATATGATTAAACTATCTAAATATTTACCTCCTGCTCAAAAATAGAAATACATAGAATTATTCAGATAATTCATAGATGCTTATGCATGGAGTTATGAAGATTTAAAATATTATGACACTAGCATTATACAACATAAAATTCCTATAAAAAAAGACCAAAAACCTTTTAAACAAAAACTTAGGAGGATTAACCCAAAGTTGATGCCTCTGATTGAGAAAGAAATAAAAAAGATGTATGATGCTAAGATCATTGTCCCATTAAGATTTTCTAAATGGGTGTCAAATTTAGTTCCAACTAGGAAAAAGAGTGGAGAAATCATATTGTCCATTGATTTTAGAAACCTCAATAAAGTCTCTCTCAAAGATAACTACCCCTTTCCCAAAATGGATCATATTTTGCAGAAGGTGGTTGGGTCCAATAGAATTTCTCTGTTAGATGGTTTTTCTGGTTACAATTAAGTTTTAGTCCACCCTGATGATCAATAAAAAACAGCATTTACCACACCTTGGGGTACTTTCATGTATGTGAAAATGCCTTTTGGTTTAATGAATGTTGGAGCTACATTTCAAAGAGAAATGGATATTGATTTTGTGGATGAACTAAGAACATTCATTGTTATATACCTGAATGATATCATTTTTTTTCAAAAACAGATGAAGAACATTTTCTCCACCTGAGAAGAGTTTTTGAAAAATGTAGGAAATTTGGAATTTCCCTCAATCCAAAGAAAATGTTATTTGGATTATAAGAAGGAAAATTTCTAGGACATATAATATCAAAGGATGGAATCAAAATTGATCCCAGTGGGATTGAATATATTCAAAAGATAGATCATCCTAGCAACATAAAAGAATTACAATCTTTCATTGGTAAAATAAACTTTCTAAGGAGATTTATCCCTAATCTGACAGAACTTCTGAGAAATATAACAAACATGTTGAAAAAAGACACAAAAATAAAATGGACCATAGAAGAAAAACATTCATTTGATAGAGTGAAACAAGACTTAACACAAGCCCCTGTGCTTCTCATCCCTAGTTTCACAAAAGATTTCCTCATTTTCTCTTTTTCCTCTGAGCATAGTATTGCAGTAGTACTCTTGCAGGAAAATGATGAAGTGTAGGGGCCGAATAGATTTAACGTCAAATAATTACACAAATTGTAACAGTATTGATTTCATAAAATTCACTAATTTCTTTTAATTGAGCAAAAGAGTAAAATTTAAATATTCCTTTAATTGAGCACATTCGCATATAAATTTATCAACAATAATAAAAATTTATGGCAAAATAAAACAAATACACAATTTAAATTACGTGGGTCTGATGCTAATTTGCATTGTTTCCTTGTTGTTGCCTTCCTGCTGCCTGATGCACTGACCAACACTGCCCAAACCTACTATCCTCCCTCCCAACTAGGACAACTACCTAGCTCCAGGATATCATATGGATATCTTGGCCCCTGTGCCCAAAACCTCCAGCAAACCAGTGCCCCTGTACTAAACCTTCCCACTCCCAAACTCAACTCCTCTCTACAAATCCAAGAGAGCCCCAAAAATCAATGAATATCTCCTCTCAAATCCTCCTCTCCTTCCTAACCTTCTTCGCTCATATTTCCCCTTCACCGACTTCCCTCTCCTTTTCTTCCCTACCTACCCATTTATTACCTTATCTTATTCTTTCGTAGTTAATGCCCCTTATCCCCTTTATTTATTATTTTATCCTTTATTTAATGTCCTATCCCTTCCCAAATACGTAAGTGTAGTGCCCAGAAATATATATCTAAACATTGTAATCCTCACAAGCAATTATTTCTTAACTAAGACAATATCTATTCAGCATAATATTGATCTTCATACCAGCAGCTTCAGCAATTTAGATTCATCAAATATTAACGAATTCCTAGCAGAATAAATAAATTCATAATTCAATAGGGTACCTGGTTCTAATGTTATTTTCGTTGCCAGCTACCTTGCTGCTGCTTCTCTCCTGCTACCTGCTACACAACCCAGTCCTGTTGCAACACAAAAAAAATTGCCCAAAACTATTGTCCACCCTGCCAACTAGGAAAACGACCTAGCTCCAGGATATCTACGGAT
>JZKD02S1910643.1:1472475-1486061 GCA_000966675.3 Picea glauca
TATCAAGGTACCTCTGGTAAAAATTTCAGCTCTTGATTCGCTATAATTATGGATATACACTATGTGGAAGATAGGGTTTGTGACCAGTCCTGAAGCTAGTCAATAAACAGGTGTTCCGGGTAAAATAGTCATACATTCTTCATTGAGAATCCAAATGAAGTGGGAAAATTTTCATTGGAAATAGTACGGACTTTAGTTTCTTGTGTACAATTTTCAAAATCAGATGTTAATTATTGAGCGTGGGGCATTCTGTGCAAGTTCACTCTCCTGAATAGACCAAAATTGAATAAAGTCTACCATTCTTTCTATAACCTCTTTTTGGGGAGGATTCAAGGAATGAAAATTGGAGGAGTTTCAGAGAATACATTGAGTAATATTATCTAAAGGATTAGAGTACTCCAAGAATTGAATAATTGCATAAATTGAAAAAGTCTCAAGAAGCATTATCAGGTTATATGTGATGATTGGTTGATGGTGATGATTTAATGTAAAGTTTTATTATCTCTCATATATTCTTGGGTGGAAGGAAGGGGCAAGGATGGAGAGTTCAACTCTCTCTTTATATTGGAGGATTGTATCTTCCTCTTGGAGTTTTATCCCTCCCTTTACATTTGGAATCTGTAGCTACCTTTGGAATTCATTACTTCCCTTGAACAATAACTATTGATTATTTATCATATATTGTGCATGGTGTATTGTGGTGTATTGGTGCAACTCTTATACTATTTTTCATTGCTCATTGGATATAGTTGAATGGTTTAATTATAAGTTGGAAAAGGTTTTAAATTGTACTTGATACTGATTCACCCCCCCCCCCCTCTCAGTATCAACAATAGCTAGTTCTCAAGATTGGATATGATCCAACCAATGTCAAAGCAGTAGAGGAATTGAGAAATAAAAAGAAGGTTTATATAGAATCACTCAGAAAACAACTGAAGCTTCCAGCCACAGAAGATTCATAAACTAAAGAAGTGGCTGAGACATAAATCCAAAAAGAGGAGATATTAAAATTGATCATGGAGCAAAATGCACAAATAAGGGAAATGGAAGCAGAGATGGACAAGTTGATTAAATAAGAAGAGAAGAATGTGCAATTGGCCATGATTCCACTATATGTAATGCATTTGACAAGGATTAGAACATCGGAAGTGTCTACATCAACAACAATCCCAGCAGCAATCCCAGTACAAATTTCAAATGCCATTGACAAACTAGTGAAATCTATGGAGAATATGTCCATACAAGGGGAGGAAATTAAAAAATTACAAGAGGAGGTAAAGACATTAAAGGAACACAAAGCAATGTTCTAGTCCTCTCATCAATTAGAAATTCACAAGTCTCAAAGGATCATCCAAAAACTACAACAATTGGGGAAAGAAACAGCCATGGAAAACACCTTAGCCCAAGCTAAGGAAAACATATGGACATATATCAATAGATCCATGATAGAGATTTGGCCCTATATTCATATCATTTTTTAGCAGCATGAATTAACCCAAAAATCTAGAGGATCCATTGAAATTCTCAAAGAATAATTAGGAAAAAATCCAACAGAGGCCATAGAGCTTATCAAGTTTCTAAACTCTAAAAATAAACTGGAGTTAGAAGAGCTGGATATTGAGGATAGAACTGAAACCATCCTATAAATCAAGAAGTTTTTGACCAAGAAAGACCTCATGTTGCAACTAGAAGAAAATTCTTAGGTTATGGACATAGGTATGTAGATTTTGTAACACCCCTATTTTTCCCAATTTGTAAATATAAATATATTGGCCAAGAGACTATGGAAAACTCAATATGTGTGAATGTTTGAATTGATGAACCTTTGTATAAAAGGTCAAGGAATGTAATTTTTTTTATTAATAGAAATGGATAAGTGTTGCATGACTGTCGAAAGGGGGGGTTGCCCAGATAGACCATGGATGTTATGAAAGAGATAACCCCCACAAAACCAATGCCTTACTGGATTTAATTGCTCAGGACCATAACAGTCCTCTAACTCGAGAATGAATTATAGTCGGGCTGGTAAGTGGGAAGACCTCCTCAATAATTAATGACGGGATGGAGCAGAGCGCCCATAGGTAAGGATTTCATACCTGACCATAGACTGGGAATTCGGACCACACGCAATCTTGTTGAGGAAGGCAAGAAAGGAAGGCGTGGTGGGCATAGGAAGACATGTGAAGAGAGGTAGATAAGAGAGACTAAGCTCTCAAGTTCAAGGAAGAACTGGAAAAATGAACATGTTCTGGTGACATGATGTGGCTAGAAGAGTTATGATACAAGCTGGTAAATGACAGTGTTGAGTGACTGAGGAAGTACTCAGGCAGGCCTCTTTGCTTGGTATAGAGAAACTTGTTTTCAAGATCCTATGGGAGGAGGAGAGTAACCTTCATCATTGATTGTTGCTGAGTCAGAAGACAGAATTCTCTCTCAGAGCATCATGGTCTAGCTCGGGGGTGGCTAGTGGTAATTCCATTAGGATTGACTAAGCCTATGGTTGGGTGGAAACAGGCACCCCTTCCAACAGTCGCATCACATCTTCTGGTTCTGATAATTGTTTTCATACTCTGTGTATTGAACTGAAATAATGGATGAATGCATGGGTTTATATTTATGTATATATAAACTGTTGTTGTGTGAAATGGGTAGTATATGTGTATGCATTCATCTCCTTATGAACTTATTCTTCTGACTAATAGTATGGATGCCCCATCTTAGCACATGAGGCATTTTGGGATGTAAGCATGTAGGATGGATGAGATAGGAGATATCGTGTTAAATTGAACCTATCTTTCTAAAGAGGACACCTCTTTTAGACTCATTTTTGTGTGACCAGGATTTCATTCCCAATCCCTTCACCATTTCATGATAAAGCTTAAGAAGGATAGCGAGGTTCAAGCCTTGAAAGGGGAGATCTCTTCATTTGGAAGATGAGCAGGCGATATTTGTTTAGGAGGACCCATATGACCAACGCCTAGGAACCTTATGCTAAGCCTAAGGAAGCTAAGTCTTCCTGGATTTGGAGCTTCAGAAGTCTAGGAATTTGGAGTATTGTCGACCTTACCAGCCTTAAATTGGGAGAAGGTAACTGAGAGATTCGGTTACCGATAAGACGATCGGAAATAAATGGTTTCCATAGTGGTTAGGTGAACCTATCTCACCGTCTAAATTGGGATCAAACTCCCCATTGAAAATTATATTGAGTCACCTATCAAGAATGTTCAGAGGTCCCTCAGTCATTGGATATACAACGAGAAGACTTCAGAAAAGTTCTACTTTGGGAGAAAAGAGGAGTTTTTCATCGAAAAACTCCCAAAGGCTGGAGTGGAAAAGTAATTTGGACTATGTATCTAAGGATCATTAGGGATCCCTCTCAGTTGACGATATATGGGGATGTGTGGCACTAGATCCTCTAGTCTAGAGACTAAGAATTCTGTGGATTTGAGGTGTGGTGTGTCGAAAAGCACCAAAGCCCGAAGTAACAAGAGTCGTCGATTCGAGGTTTCTTCAATATTGTTCTTAATCATTACATCTAGGTGGTGGTCAGCTTGGTGTTGACCAACTCCGAGAGAAAGTAGAATTTTACACCACAAAACCCCCTAATGTTTAAGTTACAAAGTAGCAGAGGTCGTTGAACCAAGGGTTACATGAACCTACCTCAACCGCAAGATCAAAGGGAATGAAGCATGATCATTCTTGAGTGACGTGGTATAGTGATGTCATCCATGGTGATGTGGACCCAAGTCTGACGTGCCACATGTCAATTGCATTCGTGCATATCACCTACCCTAAATACCTATTGAAACAGGATATGTGTCACCCCCTGATGAGGGCATGTGTCAGCCCCTGGTACATTCCCTCCTAACCATAGTGGTTGGTTAAGTGACCAGAACTCCGAGAATCAGGTACTTCAGGACTCCGTAGGATTTGGGGTGTAGTAATGTAGAGAGTCCAAAAAGGCCCGAAGTGTCGTAGTCCATCCTAGTAGTTAGCGTCGAGCGACACATGGAACCATATCCTGTACTCCGGAGGTTTAACACATAGGGAGGGAGCAGGTGTAAAATTTTGAAGGCTCCTAAAGTCACATGGATTCAGAGGAGAGTTGAATCATCTATCAATCGAGACGTGTGTTAGTATATCGTCAACTATAGAGGAGAGCTACTCTAGAGGATTTGAATCTTGGTGCTTCGAAAATCCTCGAAGATTGGAGCAACGGAGAGGATATAAATTTTATATCATTTGGGGACATGTGGGGGAATATATGTTACTTCGAATGGTAGCCACTTCGGAGAAAAGTGGGACAAGAACTCCTTAAGGCTAAAGTTCACCTGATTCGTCGATCCCAGAGGACAGGTGTCAGAATATCTATCACTCCAAAAGGGTTTCACTTTGGAGGGTTGCATTTGTGAGTACCTTGGATTATTCCAAAGAGTATAGTCTTTAATTAATCATGGGTCATTTATCTTGAAAGAAAACGGGGACCGTTGATCCCTATAGCATACCTAAAAAAATTTGATTCGGCAACACTGGAGATTTGTGGGATCATAATTTGAAACATCTGGAGCTCGAAGCTTTGAAGAAACAAAATAGGTGCTTGTTGTATTGGTGTCTAGTCATAGCCTACGGTCATATGCGATTGTAGCCAGGTACAAGGGGCTAGGCCTAGAATTCAAATTTGAAGGCCAAACTTTGAATTCCCTGTTAGCCTATGAGTTAGCCGAGGATCAAACCCAGTTGTTGGATTGGTTTGCAGATGGGTCTCCACCATATTTTTAGGAAAGTTGGAAGTTTTGGGATATCAAAGAACTCAGAATGAATCATATTCAGTCGGATCCACATGGAAGCCACATGGCCCCGAACAATGAACACCCGAGGAACTTGGGACAGGTATATATGCTAGTTTTGAGATCGAGTTTGAGCATGGACACCGTGGTTGGAAAGCCCTGGATGAGAAGAATGTGATAGAAACCCCAAATGGAGGATTTGATTTCTTAAAGAGAATAAAATTACAACTCCTCACCCCCGAAAAGACCCTTTAATGGGTTGGGTGTGTTACAAATTGGTATCAAAGCATGGTTACAACACTTGGCCTACTTGGGCTCATAGACGAGTTGCGTAAAAACCATATTTAAATTACTTTTAAGGGTGAAACTCTATATTACCTCTTTCCTAAAAGAGTCTGGTTAAATTGTTACTAAATAAAAGAATGAAACTTTATACTTTGTGTGTGTGTGTTTAAGAAATATGAACTGTGTGTTGTTCATAAACTAATAGATTGTTGGCTAACATTAAGTGTTTTTTCATCACTCAAACAGTGAAGTGGGGGATGGCTCCCACAACAGAGATGAAGAATCTGATGAAAGGAGGGTGGTGGAAACCCCTCCAGATCTGGATGAAACGGTAAGGAGCCTCATGGCCGAATTACAGAGTTTCAAGGTTGACAACGAAAGGTTGATAAAGGAGAAAGAAAAACAAATGGAAATTAATGCAGTCTTCTTGCAGATTTTATCCAATATATAGAGGTACTTACAGTGTGGACCCGCAACCATTCAGGTGGATTGACGACATACGAAGAGAAGTCAACGTCCACCTAAGATACGAAAATGCAGTCCCATAAGTGGTCACACTAAGAGGAGTACCTCGAGGAAGGTCCAACCTGGAGGCAAGAGAATCTCGCCAGGAGAGTCCTCTGGAGAGGAAACTAGAAACTCCGAGGGATATTATAGTATCAAAGCTAGTTCACAATCTCAAAGGAAGGGAAAGAAGCGAAAGCATTCCAAAATTCATGATCCTGAAGAGTTCAAGAAATGCAAACCACCCTCTTTCAATGGAGAGATTGAGAAAGGGGAAGAGACATAAGCTTGGTTGCTTGGTTTAAAGAAGTATTTCAGAGTCCATGACTACTTTGAAAACTTGAAGGATCGAATAGCCATATTCAACCTAAATGGAAAGTCTTCCATTTGGTGGGAAGACCTTAGGAATGTGTAAGGGATCCATGAGAAGGAATTATCATGGAAACAGTTTGAGGAATACTTCAAGAAGAAGTATATGTTAGAGAAATACTTTGATGGGAAGACTAAAGAGTTCTATGAACTCAAGCTGGGACAGCTCACCATAGAGGGATATATCAATAAATTCCTTGAGTTGATAAGGTATGTACCCTACATAAAGGATGAAAAGGTAAAAGTGAAGTGATTTATTAGTGGATTACCTTAGTCCTACTGGAACAAGATTGAGTTTTATGAGACAAAGACCTTAGAATATATTATCCAGAAAGAAAGGTATTGTTATGAACAGTTTAGAAATCAGACAGAACCTTGTGAGGAAAGAGTAGCTTGGGATTCAAGAAGAAGAGGTTTAAATCCTAAATATTTAAGAACTATGGATAGAACTCTAGGATTATCCTTCCTACTAAAAGTGTGTATCATCATAATTTCCCCTCCTAGAGTGGAAATAAACCTTTTGGAGAAACCTCGAGGAATATTGATAACCCAAATAAAGAACCCTTGAAATGTTGGGGTTGTGGAGAAGAAAATATGTTGAGGAATTGTCCACACAGAAAACATAATAGTAGGCAATTCTACAACATCCAAGAAGATACCACAGTCAATGATGTGGCTAGGAGCATGCCATGGATTTATGCATCCTTGGATAATAAACAAGCCGACCACCAAGATTCAGTGGTGGAGATGGAAGCTATGATTTCCAACCATTTAATTTCTATTCTAATTGACCCTGGTTCTAATTTTAGTTACGTGGCCCCTTAGACTATTGATAAGTGTAAACTGTAGCCAGTTAGAACTGTTAATCCATGGATGGTACAACTAGCCACTGGAACAAAAATAAAAGTAGCATAGGTCTTACCAGCTTGTCAATTCATTATGGATGGATTGCCCACCCAAGCGACCCTTAACATACTTCCCCTAGGATCTTATGACCTGTTGATTGGTATGGATTGGTTAGTTTCTTATAAATCTAAGTTGGACTATTACCTTAAAACTTTAGAATGTGTAAATTAATAAGGGGGGAAAATAACCCTCTAAGGGATTCAGAAGCATGTCTCAGTGAGATGAATATCATCCCTTCAAATGAAAAAGTATTGCAGAAATGGATGTCCTCTATATGCAATACAGGTGTTGGAATCTATTTTGGATGACAAACCAAACCTAGAGGACCACCCCATATTAAGAGAGTATAAAGGTGTATTCTTAGAAGAGGTACTAGGTCTACCTCCAAGAAAATACATTGACTTCTTGATAGAACTTACACCAGGAGTAGTGCTAGTGTCCTGAACGCCCTATAGGATGAGTACACTAGAGATGGTTGAGCTCAAGTTACAGATAAAGGAGATGATGAACAAAGGATACATCCAACCCAACGTGTCTCTTGGGGACCTCCAGCCTTTTTTGTGAAAAAGAAACATGGCACACTCTGATTTTGCATAGACTATAGAAAACTCAACAAGACAACCATAAAGAACAAGTATCCCTTACCAAGAATCGATGACTTGTTCGACCAATTAAGGGGTGCTTCAATTTTCTCAAAGATTGAATTAAGGTCTGGATACCACTAAGCCCAAATAAAGGATGAATACATATACAAAACCTCCTTCAAGACAAGATATGGTCACTTTGAATTTGCGGTGGTGCCATTTGGATTAACCAATGCCCCTGTCACTTTTATGTGCTTGATGAATAATGTACTCAGCAAATTCTTAGACAGATTTGTATTAGTTTTCATTGATTATATCCTAATCTAATCCAAGAACATAGAGGAGCATAAAGAACATCTTAAACTAGTACTTCAAGTACTAAGAGAACATCATCTCTACGCTAAGATTAGAAAGTGTGACTTTTTCCAGCAGCAAGTCCATTATTTAGGCCATGTCATTTCTGAAGAAGGAGTGGCAGCAGATCCTGACAAGATCATATCTATCATGGAATGTCCTACCCCAAAGGATGTATCTGATATCAAATCCTTTATGGGCTTAGAGGATGCTACAGAAAGTTCATAAAAGGGTTTTCCAAGATTCGTTGTCCAATCACTGCCCTTCAGAAAAAGGGGGTTAAATTCGCTTGGACATCAGAATGTGAAGAAAGATTTCAAGAACTAAAATACCTTCTAACCCATGCACCCGTGATGAAGATTCAAGACCCTAATATTGACTTCCTCATTTGTACAGATTACTATAAAGAAGGACTTGGAGGAGTCCTTATGCAATAAGGGTGTGTAATTTGCTATGGATCCAAAAAATTGAATGAGCATGAAATCAATTATGTGACCCATGATCTAGAGTTGGTTTCCATAGTGCACACTATAAAAATGTGGAGGCATTACCTCCTGGGTAGGATATTTGTACTTATGATAGACCATTGTGGGTTGAGGCACTTGTTCGATCAACCAAAGCTCAATGCTAGACAAGCTAGGTGGATGGCTCTCCTTAGTGATTTTGATTTCGAAATCAAACACATCAAAGGAAAATAAAATAGGGTGGTCGATGCCCTTAAAAGAAATGTAAAAATGATTCACCTAGCAGTGGTAAGAACCTATGAAATGGATGTCAAGGAGAAAGTTAGGAATGCACAATAAACAGATGCATTTTTCAATACCGTGATGTCATACCTAAAGAAAGATCCCAAAGGGATAAAGTATGAAGGATATCAAATGTTGGATGGAGACCTACTAACTTACAGAAACAAATTGTATATTCCAAGTTGTGATGACTTGAAGAGGTTCATAATGGATGAACTACACAAGATACCATATAATGGTCATCCATGTTATCAGAAAATGATCACGGCCACTAGGAAACAATTCTATTGGTCTGGATTGAAAAAGGAAATAGATGACTATCTAGCAAAGTGTCTAGAATGCCAGCAAGTTAAGGCAGAACATTGGCACCCAGCAGGGTTTTTATAGCCTCTACCAATTCCATACTGAAAATGGGAAACTATTTCCATGGATTTCATTACCGAATTACCAAAATTATCCAAGTAGAACGATGCCATCATGGTAGTGATGGAAAAATTAGGCAAGTCTGCTCACTTCGTTCATGTCAAGTCAACTTGCATGGAAATATATATTTCCAACATCTTCATGAAGGAGATATTCAGACTGCATGGCATGCCTAGGGAGATTGTATCTGACAGAGCCATAAAATTCACTTCAAGATTTTGGGAATCCTTGATGGCTGGTTTTGAGACTAAATTGTTGTTTAGCACAGCCTATCACCCTCAAACTGATGGACAAACAGAAAGAGTAAAAAAAATATTATAATACATGTTAAGGATGCATGTAATATAGATGAAAGAGACCCTGAATGAACATAAAGATGTCAGTTTATTGGATATCTTCAAATAAAAAAGGCAATTATAAGTAAAAATAGGAGATTTCGACATTGACTGTGTGTTGGATGAGGAAACACAGGTGAATATCATGACAGAAAGCACTTGGAAATCCCTAGGAAGACCTACTATATTCCTTCACTAGGAGGAATATGATTATTCAGAGGGAAACTGATAACCTTATGTGGAAGGATCGCTCGGTTATCTATGAGTGTCAATGGAACTTCGATAGAAGAATATTTTGAAATTATTAATTTTATTGAGAACAACGCCCCATTTCCAGCTTTGTTAGGAAAACCTTGGATTGAGAAAGACCAGATCTAAAAGGAAGAAGAAGAAGTTCTAGAACAAAAAAAGCAAGACCTAATGGATTTCATGACTAGAAGGATCGCACACTTAATTGAAGAGCAGGAGATCAAATCGAAGCTATTTAACACCAAGGACTTGGATTTCGAAGTTGTAAGAACACTAGAAGAACCAATGAAGATTGAAGTACCTAGCCCTGAAAAAGAAGGGTTACTCTTGAACCCTAGAAAAGAAGCTCAATAGTGTGAAGTGATTATGCCCAAAGAAGATAAGAATCAGAATGGAAAAAGGAATACCGATTCGAAGCTCACTGGAAAGAAGGCTAGAAAGCTAAGTAAGAAGAGGGCTAAGATTGAAAAATTACAGAAGGTTCCAAAGGGAGTCTCACAGAAGAAAAATTTATAGAATTTGAGCTTCGTCGGGATATCAAAACAGCGACATATGGCACTTCGTCGTGGCAAAGCAATATAGTCATTGGGACTGATATATCTATTTGAATTCCACTCTGAATGGAAAAAAAGGCAATAAAGGTTCATCATCAAATCATTGGACCACGCTATAATAGAAAGAAAAGAGTTAATGAAGCCTTCATATCTATTGCAAGCGATCTCTTACAAAGTTATCTATTTATTCTATCGCGCTACGCAACTAGAACACTTTTTCCAATTGAGAATTTGAGCTCGCAGCCTTGATTGAGATTGCCTAGTGATCTTTTCTTCTATCCTCTTGCAGTGTCCACATTACCTTGTGAACCCAAGATATTCATCCTGAGAACATATTTCCGAAGAGATCACCGCCGAAGAAGCAACTACGATAGAATTTATGATCAACTTAATGACAAAAAGAACCATGTCGGAGAGAGGATTTTCTACAGGTGTACAAGCATCATCGACGAGAGGAGTGAAAGTCTTCCCATCAACTGCTTGAGTTGGCCCATCCGGGCCAACCGACGAAAATATAACTAAGCATAGAGAAGATCTTGTGAACTCTAAGTTGATCCCAAGCATATTACCTACCTACCTACCACCTCTGAACGACACAGTAAATAGAGATAGTGTACCTGTTATCGGACAAATTGGTAGGTGCGGACACTAACTGATATCCCTAGATCCACCTGGATCTAGAACAAAATAGGATAGAACATGATGCTTTCCTTAAGTTTTAAATATTGAATTTACTAACAAAGAGGGATGGGTGACATACTGTTTAAATGTTGCTTCCTCTCGCCATCGCCATCCTAACTCCGTTCCAACGCTCATACAATGATGATCCTGCAAAAGAACGCAAGCAACAAAAGTGATAGCAATAGCATAAACTCAATACAAACCTATGTATGTGATCAAGGAATCATACAATAAAACACAACAAGATTTATAGGAAAGAATCATATTACTGTATCATATTAAATGTGAAAGAGAGATTACAACCATGGCCTTGATGTCGTAAGGTACCTTCAAACGATCCTTCATTCCCCGCACACTTTCACTCCAAGAATTTTGAGAGCGCAGATCTAATAGTATTCACAATATATCTTGACAAAGAAAATCTCAAAACCACTCTAACCATGCTAATAATTGAAATCCAACTTAGCCAATCCCAAAATCTCCAAGCTAACCAAAGCTAACCAAAGCTAGTCAAAACTCAAAAGCTAACCAAAGCTAATCAAAGCTCAAAAGATAACCAAATCTAACTTTCTCCATGAGAACTCCTCTCCTTTTATAATTTGAAGAGGATAAGGTGAGGAGGTTAGGATGATCCCACTAAATCATGAAAGCGAGTAAGATCCAAACCATTCGGATGCCACCTCACCATAGAAATTTCTCCTTCTAGAAGATTCGAGAAAATGCTTGTTTTTCCCACATGTAGGCATTCTTGCACCCTGCCTATAGAGAAACCTGTGAACATCTCGTACCCTAGCTATGATGCAACCTACGAGAATCAGGCATTCTCGCAGCCTGCCTATATAGCAACCTGCGAACTTCCTTTTTTACAGGGTTTTTACAAGGGAAAATGCAACTTCTTTTCTCAGGAAAAGTTCTTCTCCCTTCTCTATTCAGAAACTCAGGCCACTGACCCCTCTGAAGGAAACATATAGGTTTAAATCATTAATAGACATAAGGATGACAAAAATAATGTGTAACAGAGAGCGCCCCAAAGTCTGAAGTTAGAACAGAGTGATAGCTGAAATACTTTGTCGAGTGTGTGTAGGGAACAAGAAACAGTCGGTCAGAAACCTGCCAACAAACAAGGAAATACAGTACCATAATATGTCATCACTGAGGTAGGAATTCCCATACTCAGAATACAAATGAATCTAAGCATAAATGTCGACATGCAAATATCCATGTCAAGTAAGACAGGTCATGGCCACCAAACATACACTGTGGATCCATGCCAATATGACTCAAATCTGAACATAGCCAACAAAAATACATTGTGGATCTATGTGTTAAAGACTCAAATTTGAACATAGCCACCAGACATACAATGTGGATCTATGTAACAGTACATTGAATATACTCCAACGCAACCTGAACTTGTCAGAAAAGATCCAGGGTCTTCATCTCCACCACTCTATAGTACGAATCTAACCATGCGAATACATGTGTCTAAGTTGAACATGGTAGAAACCACTTGATTACCAGTCATTAGTGTATACCGTTAACAAGTGCAATGGAAATCACCATTAATGTCAATGACTCCCAAGGTACACTAGTACAATCCAACGAATGTGAATAAATGAGTTGAAGTTGAACACTCGGTGGAATCTCCCGATCAAGGGTCAATAATGAAAACCCACTGTCGAAAGCGAGGAAACCTGCCATTGAGGCATGCAAGTTCCAAGGTACCAATTGGTTTCTAAGTCTAATTCCTAGATAATGAGTTGAAGTCGACAGGAAAATACTCGTCACAGGAGGGCCTTAATGTATCCCACATCAATGACACGAAACAAGTAACAAGACTTGATGTAGATCAGAGAAACAAGTGATTTAGGACTGACTTAGGGATGGACAACGCAATAGAAGGCTTAAAGACTGCAGAAATGGTCGACGCAATAGAAGGCTTTCTGGGTTGAACTTCTCTTTGAACATATTGATGACACGACAACTATCTTGGAAACACTGAATCAACAACAGGGATCACAGACCAATTTGTAATCTTATAAAGAAGTATGATCAGGAGACAAGTGGATTTTCCAACCTAGACACAAGGTGAGTGAAAGGGTGTCATGTTCAAAAGTGACTCTTCCATAGAATACAGGTTTAGACACAATTCCTTCCCAATTTTTTCCCCCACCATTTTTGGCGAGTACCTCTTTATTTTTACGCAATCTTGAGGAGGATAACATATGCTTGTAATGTAAGCTCATCCTTTGGACAAGTCCCTCGGAGTATGTTTAACGAACCCTAGGAAGGAGTGGTTCAGTCTCGTATGGGCCTGTCGATGTTTGTTTAATGAGTCCAAAGATAGAAAACTCAAAGGTTTTTCATGATTATAGAGTTTGGAAAAACACTTAAAAGAGAACTCTCTCAGTTCCTTTTTCATAAAGTAGTCTGATGAGACCGAAAAAGAGATAAACTATCGCTCAACAGACATTTTCTTCAAATACTTTAATGAGCGTGAAAAGAACAAGGTCGCTCGACAATCTTTTCATGTTTAGAGAGTCTGAAAAGAGCTTAAAGGGAACTCTAGGGGGTTATTTTTTCGTATAACCTTTACAAGTCCGAAAAAGTGATAAAAGTATACTCGGTTGCATTCTCATTGATTTATGAGCACGAGAAAGAACAAAGACTGAGCTTGGTAATGTATTCTCATGTATTTACGAGCATGAGAAAGAAAAAAGACTAAGCTCGGTAACTTATTCTCATGTATTTACGAGCATGAGAAAGAACAAAGACTAAGCTCAAGATTGTTTTCATTTTTACGCAAGCT
>JZKD02S1910643.1:1491593-1507502 GCA_000966675.3 Picea glauca
AGGAGGTTAGGATGATCCCACTAAATCATGAAAGCGAGTAAGATCCAAACCATTCGAATGCCACCTCACCATAGAAGTTTCTCCTTCTAGAAGATTTGAGAAAACGCTTGTTTTTACCACGTGTAGGCATTCTCGCACCCTACCTATAGAGAAACCTGCGAACATCTCTCACCCTAGCTATGATGCAACCTATGAGAATTAGGCATTCTCGCAGCCTGCCTTTATAGCAACCTGTGAACTTCCTTTTTTACAGGGTTTTTACAAGGGAAAATGCAACTTCTTTTCTTAGGAAAAGTTCTTCTCCCTTCTCTCTTCAGGAACTTAGGCCACTGACCCCTCTGAAGGCAACAGATAGGTTTACATCATTAACGGTCATAGGGATGATGAAAATAATGTGTAACAGTACCCCGATATTTCTACTACACTTTGTTCACTGCGTACCTCTCGAAGGGGATACGCTCAGTTCACGCAGACCAGGATAAGATTGCATCCTTGAAGTTTAGTGACTTCAACCTTAGGACAGGAAGGTGTACAGCATGCTTTCTCCATATAAATACCTGACGAAGATGAAGGGAAATAACTCAAAGATCGTCCCTTGGCAATGGACTATGGACCTCACGCAGTCCACCTTGTTGAACATCATGAAGATCCCACATTTCGGAAGACACCATGAAGTCAATGCCTATGTCAAGCTATTTTTGTCGAGCGATCATGGCGGCCAATTATGGTTAAACTATCGCATAATGGTCGATCTAACACTGATCCATAAGATCACAGGGTTGAGCATGCAGGGGCCTAACCCAAAGGATTTTTACTCTGGAAAGACCACAGACTAAGCCCTAGCACAGAATATCAAAGAGACTTATGGCGATGTTGAGAAGGGCACGTGAGGCTACAAGGTATCTTCTATTCATAATGGCATAGTGTGCCTCAGCTGTCAACTCATCGCAGGGAAGTTAGTACGAAAGAATAGACCGACCCAAGTCATCATTTTCGTAGTAGACCTCACAAGGAAGTGCGCAGAAGGACTTCAAATGAATTGGGCGAAGTAATTGGTGAATCAATTAGAACTAGACTACAGGGAAGTGCAGGATCAAGGATATGAGTTCCACTTCAGTTGTCTACTCATCCTGATCACTTTCGTCGCATGAGATATGTCAGAAGGTGTGACCTTCCCGGACATAGAGCCCTTTTAACCGTTGGCCATGAAGTTCAGTACATTATGGTACTCGAACGACATGAATAATAAATGGCAGTTGAATGTCGTGTTTCACACATATTACAAATAGTTGAATCTAGCCATCGAATCTAAGACACGAATGACCCCGAATACTCTCCATGGGTTTCAGCCTTTGATGAAATTCAACGTGGACCACCATTTTATTTACATCACAGCATGCGTCGATTCTCATAAGAAATAGTTGTAGTCATACTACAAGTTGACAGAAGAAGACATTGAAGAGATCACTAAGGAATGGTTGGTGGACCTCCTCATTCCATCAAACCTCACAGAAATATCTGACTTAGAAAGCCCAGAAACTTTGTCGGATACACCAAGACCAAGAAAGACAAAGAATATTGAAGAGGTTCACGATGTAGATAGCACATCTATAAGGACTGCTTCCATATCACCAGATGAAGAGGGTGATGGTGAAGAAGTAGAAGACATGGAAACAAAACAGAAGAAAGGCGAGATGCCACTACCTAGGGAAGAAGAGGACTCCTCGAAGAAAAGGAAGGTTTCACCTTTGAAACCTTCTTCCTGGAAGAAATCTAAAACCCCTGTAACTAATATGCAGACTACCCTCACTTCAGATGACTTTGATTTCATCGTCGCAACCCTGAACGATGATTCCCTGAAGATAGTAGAGAAGCAGGAGGCGAAGCAGGATCAAATGTATAATCGTATTGAGATTGAACTCCAAGGGGTGCAGTAAGCACTATAGTCTAGTCACGCAGTTTCCACTGCACCTCTGATATTAGGAACACCAGAAATGGGGGATGAGCCAGATCAACTCCATTGGTTTGTTGATATAGTCAAAGCTTTCCTTCGATGAGCTTAAGAAGAAACAGCACAAGCCACCTAGGATTTAACATAGGTACAAGGAGTCCTTATGGAGCAATGCAGCACTTCAGAATGAGAAAATCTTGCTCTCCAAGCAAAGTGGGATGAAGAGAAAGAAGAGCTACAACAAATCAAGGAACAGTTGCTCGTAGAGAAACTCAAGATAAAAGAACTGGTCAACAGATCACTTCGGTCTGTAATAGTCATCAAAGTACAGACCAAAGAACGGGTTCCACAGCAGGAGGCACAACTTGAAGGAGTAATCCAGAATCTCCAACAGCGCATTGTAGATCTAGAGCTCCGCAATGTGCTCGAGACCCCTCAAGAGATAAGATACCAATGAGAAGCAACTGCCTGTAGCACAGTTGACAGACTAAAATATCTTGCACTGGAATGCAAGCAGCTCAGTAACCGCAACACCCAGACCTATGAAAACCTCACTGAGAACCCGAAATTACAGACACTAGAGTCACAGCTCCAGGAAGAGAAGCAGCATGCAGACACGCTACAGGCACAGTTGAAGGCTCTGTCGGCCATAAAAAGGATGAAGAGGTCTCAAGAACAACGCACAGCTCAGAAACATATCCATATGATCCAGAGCAAAGTAATGGAAATAACTAAATGACTTCAACCTGTGCAAGATAAGGCATGCCAGTTGTTTACAGAAGTGGAAAGCCAAAGAGCAGAGTTAGAATAGGTCATCACCGCAACAGAATAGCGCCTAGAAGGGCCAGTGAATGATGCATTCATCCAGGATTTCACCGAACAAGAGGCCACAGCAAAGAAGCAAGTCGAAGAAACTCGGGCCAAGCTCGGGGCATTCAAAGCCGAACTGATCAAACCAGAGTGACTCGCGAAGAGTCACAAGTGAGTGTTGGGGGCCTATTGGCCCTTGACCAAGTTTTGGGAGTTACTTGGTCATGTTTGACCATTTTGGGACTTCGACAGCTTATTGAAGGAGGAGCGCAATGTGAAGTGGAGATTGTGTAATCTTGGCCCTTTTGGGGTCCTTTTTGGGTTTATGGGATAATGTAATGGGAATGGGATGTTGTCCCATGGGTTTACCCTTATTTAGTCCTAGTTTGTATGTATAAATAGAAGTCTAAGCGATGTAAGGAAGGGTCGTAACTGCTATGTGCAAAAGTAGATCTGTGTGATTTGGCTTTGTGCATACTATGTGAGACTTGCACAACTAAGTGCAAGTCATTGTAAGAGGTTGTGAAAGGTTGTGTGCTGAGATCTACTCGAGGAAGGAGGATCTAGGAAGCTGTGCAGATCTTCTGTCCTACACAGAGTAAGGTTTTGGAGGCTCTGTGTTGTACCCGATTGAAGAAGCTAATAAAGAAGAAGAGTTGGTGGATGTAGCCCCAGGGTGGGGGTGAACCACGTAAATATTGTGTGTTATGCTTTGTGCTTTGGCTTGATGTGTTTATGTCTTCTTTTGCTAAGTTCTTTGAAAAGATTAGATAGATATGCTTATGATGAGTGCTCATGATGGATAGAATGTTAGATCTGATATATACGAATATGATTAGAGCTTGACCTACCAAATCTGATCTATTTTCTTATGTTAAGTGCTTGAATACGCAATATTATTGAAAATGTTGTGAAGCCATGTTTTATCAACGAAGTGGTTATTGATTGTATATTGTGGAAATGACAGTGCTAAGTGATTTATTAAGAGTTATAATCACATATATCTATCCCAGCTAAGGTTGCAGACACCTGAGTCCTACAACCACCCCTGCCTCTACCTCGAGTGAGACTTCATCTACTTCGCAGGTGTTGTCGAAAGGGCTGGTAGTTAGGGTTTTGTTGGTGCATTGTTGTAGCGTTGAAACCCGGGTCTGCCCATGTTCCAACAAATGGTTCCATTGCCGGGACTTGAAACTGTGATTGTTGGGAACTGAGAAAGAAGAATCTTTTTGCAAAGGTTCGTTCTGAAACTGTGGAAGATTTGTGCATAGATTTGTGCCCTAGTGTGCAGTATTATACTTGACTTATAGAGATCTGTGCTAAAAGAAAGAATCTTGATCTGAAGAAAAGAATTTGGATCTGAAGAAAATAAGCAAGATCTAAAAGCTATGTCCTCTAACAAAGGTAAAAGTGAGAATTTATGAGGTAAGATCTGCAAGCTCCGTGCTCCAATAAAGGTAAGAATGGTGAAAAGTTCTATATCTAAAAGCTTTGTACTCTGTAGAAGTAAGATAAGTGGAAATTTTTGTTTCAAAAGTATGGATCTAGGTAGGATTGATAGATTTTGTCCTATCTTGAAAACTAAGGCACTGATAGATGAAAGAAGGTTTGATATGAGTAGATCTGATAAGAATAGTGAAATATATGTTATACCCATGCATAGAAAATATGTTTGGACTAACAAATGGATGGAAGATCCTAGAAAGAATTTGTTGCAGGTTAGCTCTTACGAGTTAATGAAGCCTTCATATCTGTTGCAAGCGATTTGTTACAAAGTTATCTATTTATTTCGTCGTGCTACGCAACTAGAACACTTTTTCCAATTGAGAATTTGAGCTTGTAGCCTCGATTGAGATTGCCCAATGATCTTTCCTTCTATCCTCTTGCAGTGTCCACGTTACCTTGCGAACCCAAGATATCCATCCCGAGCGCGTATGTCCAAAGAGCTCACCACCGAAGAAGCAACTGCGACAGAAGTTATGATCGACTTAATGACTGAAAGAACTATGTCATAGATAGGATTGTCTATAGGTGTACAAGCATCATCGACGAGAGGAGTGAAAGCCTCCACATCGACTACTCAAGTCGGACCATCTCGGCCAACCGATGAAAAGAGAACTAAGCATAGAGAATATCTTGTGAACGCTAAGTTGATCTCGAGCATATTACCTACCTACCTACCACCTCTGAGCAGCGCAGTAAATAGAGATAGTGTACATGAATATTTCGACTACACTTTGGTCACTGTGTACCTCCCGAAGGGGATACGTGTAGTTCGTGCAGACCAGGATAAGATTGCAGCCTTGAATTTTAGTGACTTCGACCTTGGAGATAGGAAGGTGTACAGCATGCTTGCTCCATATAAATACCTAACAAAGATGAAGGGAAAGACCTCAAAGATCGTCCCTCAGCAATGGACTATGGACCTCGTGCAATCCACCTTGTTGAACGTCATGAAGATCCTGCATTTTGGAAGACACCAGGAAGTCAATTTCTGTATCAAGTTGATTTTTTCGAGCTATCATGGAGACTACTTATGGTTAAACTGTCGCATCACGGTTGATCCAACACCGATCCACAAGATCACAGGGTTGAGCATGCAGGGGCCTAACCCACAGGATTTTTACCCTGGAAAGACCACAGACCGAGCCCTAATGTAGAAGATCAAAGAGACTTACAGCAATGTCGAGAAGGGAATGTGAGGCTACAAGGTAGATTTTATTCGTAATGGAGCAGTTTGCCTCACCTATCAACACATCGTAGAGAAGTTAGTACGGAAAAACAGACCGACCCAAGTCACCAGTTTCATAGTAGACCTCGCAGGGAAGTGCGCAGAAGGACTTCAAATGAATTGGGTGAAGTACTTGGTGAATCAGTTGGAACTGCACCACATGGAAGCATAGGATCAAGGATATGAGTTCCACTTTAGTTGTCTACTCATCCTGATCGCTTTCGTCACATGGTAGTTGCTGGAAGGTGCGACCTTCCCGGACATAGAGCCCTTTGAACCACTAGCCACGAAGTTCAGTACGTTGTGGTACTTGAATGACATAAATAAGAAATGGTAGTCGAATGTCATTTTTCACACATATTACAACCATTTGAAGCTAGCCATCCAATCCGAGTTGTGCATGACCCCGAATAATCTCCACAAGTTTCAGCCTTTGATGAAATTCAGCGCAAACTGCCATTTTATTTACATTACAGTGCTTGTCGATGCTCATAAGAAACAGCTACAATCATACTACAATTTGATAGAAGAAGACATCGAAGATATCACAAAGGAATGGTTAGCATACCTCCTCATTCTAGCAAATCTCGCAGAAATCTCTGACATAGAAAGCCCAAAAAATGTGTCGAATACACCAGGACCGAGCAAGACAAAGAAGACTAAAGAGGTTCACGATGTAGATGATGAATCTATAAGGACTACTTCCATCTCACCAGATGAAGAGGGTGATGGCGAAGAAGTAGAAGGCACAAAAACGGAACAGAAGAAAGGCGAGATGTCACCGCCTAGGGATGAAGAGGACTCCTCGAAGAAAAGGAAGGTTTCACCTCTGAAACCTTCCTCCCGTAATAAATATAGAACCCCTGTAAATAAGATATGGACTACCCTCACTTCAGATGATTTTAATTCCATCGTCGCAGCCCTGAACGATGCTTCACTCGAGATAGTAGAGAAGGAGGAGGTGAAGCAGGAGCAGATGTATAATCATATTGAGATTGAACTCCAAGGGGTGTAGTAGGCACTACAGTCTAGTTTTGCAGTCTCCACTATGCCTTTTATAGTAGGAACACCAGAACTAGGGGATGAGCAAGCTCAACTCCATCAAATTGTTGATACAGTCGAAGCTCGCCTTCGACGAGCTCAAGAAGAAATAGCGCAAGCCACCCAAGATTTAACACGGGTATAGGAAGTCATTATGGATAAATGCAGCACTTTAGAATGAGAAAATATTTCTCTCCAAGAAAAGTGGGATGAAGAGAAAGTAGAGCTACATCAAAGCAAGCAACAGTTTCTCATAGAGAAACTCGAGATAAAGGAACTGGTTAACATAGCACTTTTCTATGTGACAGTCGTCGAAGTACAGGCCAAAGAATAGGTTCCACAATAGGTGGCGTAACTTGAAGAAGTAATCTAGAAGCTCCAGCAGCGCATCGTAGATCTAGAGCTCTGGACTATGCCCAAGACCCCTCAAGAGATAAGAGACCAGCGAGAAGAAACTGCCCACAGCGTAGTTGACAGACTAAAATATCTTGCACTGGAATGCAAGCATCTCGGTAACCGCAGCACCCAGACCTATGAAAAACTCACTGAGAACCCGGAGTTACATACACTGGAGTCACAACTCCAAGAAGCAAAGCAGCACGCAAACATGTTGCAGGCACAGCTGAAGGCTCTATCACCCGTAGAAAGGAAGAAGAGGTCTCAAGAACAACGCACAGCTCAGCAACAAATCCATATGATCTAGTGAAAAGTAATGGAAATAACTCAACAGCTTCAACCTGTGCAAGATAAGGCATGCCAGTTGTTTACAGAAGTGGAAATCCAAGGAGCAGAGTTGGAAGAGGGCATCACCATAGAAGAACAACGCCTAGAAGGGCCAGTGAATGACGTAGTCATCTAGGAGTTCACCAAACAAGAGGCCACAGCAAAGCAGCAAGTCGAAGTGGCTCGGGCCAAGCTCGAGGCATTTGAAACTGAGCTGATTAGACCAGAGTGACTCAGGACAATTCATAGGTAAGTGTTGGGGGCTTGTTGGTCCTTGACCAAGTTTTGGGAGTTACTTGGTCATGTTTTACCATTTTTGGACTTCGACAACCTGTCGAAGGAGGAGCGCAAGGAAAAGCGGAGATTGCAAAATCTCAACCCTTTTTGGGTCCTTTTTCGGTTTATGGGATAATGTAATGGGAATGGGATGTCATCCCATGGGTTTACCCATGTTTAGGCCTAGTTTGTATGTATAAATATAAGTATAAGTGATGTAAGGAAGGGTCGTAATTTCTATGTGCAAAAGTAGATTTGTGTGATTTGGCTCTGTGCATACTATGTGAGACTTGCAGAGCTAAGTGCAAGTCATTGTAAGAGGTTGTGAAAGGTTGTGTGTTGAGATATAATTGGGGAAGGAGGATCTAGCGAGCTACGCAGATCTCCTGTCCTATGAAGAGTAAGGTTTTGGAGGCTCTATGTTGTAATCGATTGAAGAAGCTAATAAAGAAGAAGAGTTGGTGGATGTATCCCTGGGGTGGGGGTGAACCACGTAAATGTTGTGTGTTATGCTTTGTGCTTTAGCTTGATGTGTTTATGTATTCTTTTGCTAAGTGATTTGAGATGATTAGATATATCTTCTTATGATGAGTGCTCATGATGGATAGAATGTTAGATCTGATATATACGAATATGTTTAGTGCTTGATCTACCAAATCTAATCTACTTTCTTATGCTAAGTTCTTGAATACGCAAGATTGTTGTAAATGTTGTGAAGCCTTATTTTATCAACGAAGTGGTTATTTATTGTATATTGTGGAACGGATGGTGCTAAGTGCTTTATTCAGAGTTATAATCATGGATTTGTGTCCTTGCTAAGGTTGCAGACACCTGAGTCCTGCAACCACCCATGCCTCTACCTCGAGTGAGACTTCATCTGCTTCACATGTGTTGCCAAAAGGGCGGGTAGTTAGGGTTTTTTTGGTGTGTTGTTGTAGCGTTGAAACCCGGATCTTCTCGTGTGCCAACACCATGTATATCTCAAAGTGAGGCCCAGGAAGAGTTCCTTGAGAATGGGAGCTTGTGCCAAGATAGCACCCCGATATTGTGGACCCTTTCAAATCTTGGATATATTGGGCACATAATCAAGGGCCAACAGTGAAGGCACTCCCTCCCACAGTGAAGGCACATAATGTTTTCCATGTTTCATTATTGAAGAAATATGTACATGATTATAATCATGTAATTGACTGGTTTGTGATTCAGTGGAGCCTGAGGGAGAATTCCTGCCAGAACCTCAATGCATACTAGACATGAAGGAAACCCCAGTCAAGAAACGAACCATTGCACAGGTCAAGGTGCAATGGAAACACTTTGGCCCAGATGAGGCTACGTGGGAAATGGAGGATACCATGAGACAAGCATATCCCTTTGTGTTTTCTTCTATGTATACAGAGCACATTTACATATAGAACATTGAGGACGATGTTCCTTTAAGGGGGAGGGGATTATAACACCCATGTTTCCCCCAGTTTGTAAATATAAATATATTTTCCAAGAGACTATGGAAAACTCGATATGTGTGAATGTTTGAATTAATGAACCTTTGTATAAAAGGTCAAGGAATGTAATTTTTGTTATTAATAGAAATGGACAAGTGTTGCATGATTGTTGAAAGGGGAGGTTTCCAATATAGACTATGGATGCTATGAAATATATGGTGAGGGGAACCATGAATGGTTGAGATAACTCCCACCAAACCAGTACCTTGTTGGATTTAATTGTTCAGGACCATAATAGTCCTCTGACTCAGGAATGAATTACAGTTGGGATGGTAGGTGGGAAGACCTTCTCAAGAGTTAATGATGGGATGGGGAAAATCATCCATCATTAAGGCTTTCATACCTAACCATGGACTGGGAATTTGTACCACACGCAATCTTACTGAGGAAGGCAAGAAAGGAAGGCATGTTGGGAAGAGGAAGACATGCGAAGAGAGGTAGATAAGAGAGACTAAGCTCTCAAGTTCGAGGAAGAATTGGAAAAATGAATGTGTTCTGGTCGCAGGATGTGGCTAGAAGGGTTATGATACAAGATGATAAACGAGGGTGTTGAGTGACTGAGGAAGTAATCAGGGAAGCCTCCTTGATTTGTATAGAGAAACATGTTGCCAATATTCTATGGGAGGAGGAGAGTAACCTTCGTCCTTGACTGTTGTTGATCCGGAAGACAGAATTATCTCTAGAAGCATCATGGTCTAGCTCGGGGGTGGCCATGGTAAATCTGTTAGGAGTGACTAAGCCTATGGTTGGGTGGAAATAGGCACCTCTTCCAGCAGTCACGTCACATCTTCGGGTTCTTATAAGTGTTTCCATACTTTGTGTATTGAACTGAAATAATGGATGAATGCATGGGTTTATATTTATGTATCTATAAATGGTTTCTGTGTGAAATAGTCAAGATATGTGTATGCATTCATCTCCTTGTGAACTTATTCTTCTGACTGATAGTCTGGATGCCCCAGCTTATCCCATGAGGATTTTGGGGACATAATCCTATAGGGTGGCCGAGATAGGATGTATCGCTTCAAGTTCACCTTGTCCATCTGAAGAGGATACCTCTTTCATCATCCTTGTTGTGTGACCAGGATTTCATGCCCAAGCCCTTGACCATTTCATGATAAATCTCAGGAAGGATAGCGAGGTTCAAGCCTTGAAAAGGGAGATATCTTCGTTTGGAAGATGAGTGGATGAGATCCATTCAGGAGGACCCATATGACCAACACTTAGGAACCTTAGGCTAAGACTAAGGAAGCTAAGTCTTCCTGGCTTTGGAGCTCTGAAAGTTCAGGACTTTAGAGTATTGTCGACCTTACTAGCCTTAAATTGGTTGAAGGTAACCGAGAGATTTGGTTACAGGCAAGCCGACCAGTAATGAATGGTTTCTCCAGTGGTTAGGTGAACCTATCTCACAATATAAACTGGCATCCAACTCCCCATCATGAAGTAGATTGATCCATTGATCAAGAATGTTCGGAGGTCCCCTCAGTCATTGGATCTACAACAAGAAGACTTTTGTGAAGTTCTAATTTGGGAGAAAAGAGGCGTTTTGCATCGCAAAACACCCAAATGTCGGAGTCGTGAATTAATGTGAACCATGGATCTAAGGATCCTTCGAGATCCCTCTTAGTCGTTGATATACGAGGGACATGTGGCGTTATATCCTCTAGTCCGGAGACTAAGAATACTAGGAATGAGGTGTCGTGTGTCGAAAATCTCTGAAGCCTGAAGTAATGAGAGTCGTCAATTTGAGGATGCTTCAAGATTTTTCTTAACTATTAGATCTAGGTGGTGGTTAGCTCGGCACTGACCAACTCTGGGATAATGGAGAATTTAACACCACGAAATCTCCAAACACCTAAGTTATGAAGTATCAGAGGTCGTTGAACCAAGGGTTACGTGAACCTACCTCATCCACGAGATAGAAGGGCATGAAGGACGATCATTCTAGAGTGACGTGGTATAGTGACATCATCCAGGGTGACGTGGACCCAAGTATGATGTGCCACATGTCACCTGGATTCATGCTTATTACCTACCCTAAATACCTATTGAAACGAGATACGTGTCATCGCCTGATGAGGGTACGTTTCAGCCCCTAGTACATGCCTACCTAACCGCAATGGTTGGTGAAGTGAAAAAAAATCTAAGAGTCTGAGAATTTGAGACTCTGGAGGATTTGGGGTGTAGTAATGTAGAGAGTCCAAAAAGGCCCGAAGTGTCGGAGTCCATCCTAGTCGTTTGTGTTGGGGAACACATGGCACCAGATCCTGTACTCTAGAGGTTTAATACATCGGGAGGTAGCAAGTGTAAAAAGTTGAAGACTCCTAAAGTCGTAGGGAGCCTGAGGAGAGTTGAACCATCCATCAACCAGAATGTGTTTCAGTATATTGTAAACTTTGGAGGAGAGCCACTCCGGAGGATTTGAATCTTGGTGCTTCGAAAATCCCCGAAGCTTGGAGCAACAGAGAGGATCTCAATCGTCCGTCATTTGGGGACGCATGGCAGGAAATCTATTACTTCAAAGGGTAGCCACTTTGGAGAAAATTGGTACAAGAACTCTTGAAGGCCTGGAGGCTGGAGTTCACCTGAGTCGTCGATCCTAGAGGACAAGTGTCAAAATATCTGTCACTCTAGAAGGGTTTCACTTTGGAGGGTTGTGTTTGTGAGTACCTTGGATTCCGTCGAAGCATAGAGTTTCAAAGTAATCATGGGTCGTTGATCCTAAGATAAATCGGGGATCGTTGATCCCTGTAACATACCCAAAATTTGTTGATTCGGCAACACGGGAGATTTGTGGGGTCATAAGTTGAAACATCTAGAGCCCAAAGCTCTGAAGAACCAAAATAGTCGCACGTTGTCTTGGCATCTGGTCATATCTTGTGGTCATATGTGATTGTAGCCAAGTACAAGGTTCTAGGCCTATAATTTAAATTTGAAGGTCGAATGTTGAATTCCCCACTAGCCTGTGAGTTCGTCGAGGATCAAGCCCAATCGTTGGATTGGTTGGTGGATGGATCTCCGCCATAGGTTTAGGAATGTTAAAATCTCTAGGATATCAGATAACTTGGGATGAATCATATTGAGTTGGATCCACATGGAATCCATGTGGCCCTGACCAATGAACACCTAAGGAACTTGGGAAAGGTATATCTTTCAGTTCTGAGCTTGGTTTTGAGCATGGAGACCATGGATGGAAATCCCTGGACAAGAAGAATGTGATAGAAACCCCGAATGGAGGATTTGATTTCTTAAAGAGAATTAAATTATGAATCCTTATCCCCGAAAAGACCCTTTAAGGGGTTGGGTGTGTTACATAGGTTCTTCATTAAGTTTGAGGTGATACACAAGAAATGGCTTCCTGGATTGTTAGTGCTAAATGGAAAATTGATCACTCTGCCTGATTACAACCAGAAATTGAAAACAGTGGCAAAGGACAATTCAAAGTTTGTAGGGATACAGGGAAGCATCATTAGGAAATCTTTCTTAGAGACATTACAGTTTGACTTGAGCATTCAACATGAAATCAAGCATATCTCCATTACTAATCCTACTTTTTCCAAGTACACAGAGATGGATGAACTATACAGAAAATTACTCAAGATGTCAATCCCAATTAAAAATAGGTGGGATAAGATATGTGAATTACTTGAGTAAAGACAATTTTGATGTTTCAGCCAACAAGGAGTAACAACTAAGCAAAGTTAAAGAGACAAGTCATCAACAACTTCCACCAAATAAGCACTAGAAATCCGAGCATATCTAAAAGGTTCTTATATTTTTGTAATTTGAGATTTAATTAGTTTAGATATATATCCAAAATATCTTGATCATTTATGACGGGATCTGATGTAAATAATTGTATAAATACTTCTCCTTTCGAAGTATCGAGGGTTGATTTTTGCACCCAAGAAAGCTACTATGTATTTTTCAAGAGGATCAACCAGTAATAAAAAGGACTCTTTCATAGGACTATTGTGTTAGACTATTGGTGATATGCTTTCTCTCTTTGTTTAATATTTTTCATTCTCTATAATTATTTCATGTGTTTCCAATTCTAATCATTCAAAGAAATTTAAAGAACAAAATTTATCTCAATATACTATATTTCTAGTTTTTGAATGATTTTCATGTTTTTCAACTGAAATTAATAAAAAGAATTCTTAATTTTTCTTTTGCTTGGTGGATTTTCCTTTCCTTTATTCCTTCTCATTTCATATAATTTTACCAAATCCAAACAGTCTTACTACCTTTCCCTGTGAAGAAGATTTACAAAATATGAAATTGATCTATGTTCTAAAAGACAGACCTAATAGCCCAATGGAAATTTAAGCAATCAATCAGCCAGACATTTTAAACAAATGAACAAATCATGTATTTTCATAACTAGCCTAATATCCTAAATCAAAAAAATCTAAATCTTACAGTGAGATCCCTCTCTGAAGCTGGCAGGGCTAGATCCCATCTTCCAAAGTGGTTTTTTAGTTACCTTTGTCTTTTCTTCTACAACCTCTAGAAATTATAGAGTGTTAACATCGTCATCTTTCTTTTCTTCCGCCATGATAGGTTGTTAGGGCATGCGAGAGATTTTTTCCTCAAGAGAAACAATATTGAGACCCAATTCTTTGTACCCTAACCTCGTTGGCGACATGCATTAAGAATAATAAGGAGAAGACCACTCTGATACCACTAATACAAATTTTATGAGTAGAATGAAATGAATACAGATTATTAAAAAATGTTTAACATAGAATAACATAGTTACAATAAAATTGGTTTCTATTCAATAAGGAAATAAGTTGAAACTGTAAAATGCAGCGGAAAACAAGCTTGTTGGAATGGTGGTGGCTTATAATTGAGAAGAGATGTGATGGTTGCACTCATTCGCAAGAAGATGATTACAATGAGGCTCTGAAGTCCTTTTACAATAAACATTAATTCCAAAACCATAGACATACAAAAAGATAACCCTAGGAGATGAAGTGCCAAAAGTAATGTGGGCCTCGTTGGGGTAAGCTAGTGCATCAACTTCACGGGGTCATAACTTTTGCATATGATCTTCGTTTTAGGCGCACAATATCCCGTTCGAAACGTCTATCTGAGGACTACACATGTTTCTATTAGACTCTAAATTATTCAATAGTCTGACTGTGGTGAGACTTAGAAAGGTTGTTTAGGGCCTCAAAATGGCCCCGGAAGTCAAGGATCTGAAAACTAGGAAAAAACTGCAAAACTAGAAATCTACCAAAATGAACAAGTTAGAATAGGTGGGAGGCCACCAACATCCATCTGGATCAATAACACTATTTTATCATGGGAAACCCAACCTTGGGAGAAAACCCAATAACCTTTCTTATAGAAGAATTTAGTCTAAGATATTACCAATACATCACCATCACCAGATAAAAATACCATACAGAGAAGATCCTCTCCAAGGATAGCAACTCCAAGAGTCAACTTCTCACTAGAATAGACATGATAACAACAAGAAAGATCTTATACAATTCTATCTCCTTCCCCCCAAGTGTGGCACACTCACCAAGATAACCAGAAACATAGAAGTAGTGAAATACCACAACTGCATCTAACAACTGCCTTGTGCACACTGCAGAAGGAGATTTGTGTGTGTAATAATGATGACTCTTCTTGTATTTATATTGATCTGGGCACCTATTATTTTTCTATAGGGCCGACTTCTCATTCTAGGTCTTCAATTTACTTTACTATTTTATGTATTTTACTGGTGGGGTTGACTTATCTTCTTGGGTCTTCAATTTTCTTGTTGGATATTCTTTAATGTTCATATGAGTCTTCTTGTACTTCCTTGTGGAGAATGACTTCCCAAATTTGAAAAAATTCAACACTAGCCTCATCATGTCCTTCCTTTTTTCAATGTGAACATGTAGGATTCTCGGCTTCTTTTTTCACTGTAGTTGTTATTTTTTCCTTTCCCTTTCCTTTTTTCTTTCATGCAACTGGTTGAATTGGTTTCTTTCGAAAGTTCTCATAATCGTTCTTTCCCCTTGACTCAATGTTAG
The DNA here is from genome assembly GCA_000966675.3 of Picea glauca. NCBI lineage: Eukaryota > Viridiplantae > Streptophyta > Pinopsida > Pinales > Pinaceae > Picea > Picea glauca. Next base: position 1,506,663 of record JZKD02S1910643.1, read on the forward strand.
TAGATTGGAAACAAATTTCATCAATATTAGTTGGGTTAAAAATAATAATAGTATGTCTCAAATAACTATGCAACCCGCCAACATATTTCAAAAGAGTTTCTTTCGTATAAAGAGGAATTCTCAATGTTAATTCCATCTTCATGAACTCTTGATTATAATATTGTACATTTTATCATCTACCTTGTCTTAGATTCTTCCAATTCATTAATGTTTGTTGCATATATCTTAATGGATAGAATTGCTTCTTTAATGCAGTTGTAAACTCATACCAAGAAAATGTCATTTTACCTTTCATATGAATATCTTATTGAATTTTACTATCCCACCATATCAGTGTTGTGCATCCTAGTCATAAAGTATCCAGTTGAACCTTGGATCCTTCATCCATAGTTCTTTGAATCGTGCAATGGACTTCAATTTGCTTGATCCAATTATGTAGCTTGTCTACATTAAGTTCACTATTATACATCGGAAATTCAATTTTTACATCCAATTTTAACAAAGGTAATTTGGCATTAGTCTTTTCTAGTTCCCCTTTTTGATATGGAGGTGGAGAAGAAGAATTAGAAGCAGGAGGAGGAGTTTGACTATGTTCACCACTGTCGTCTTCATCTTTCACTTGACTTGGGTTTTCTCTGTTCTTTCCTTGTTCTATGTATAACTCTTCCACCATGGCTTTCATTTCCAGAAAAGCTTTCCAAAATGATCTTTCAAACTCAGTGATATTTTCTTCCCCTTAAAGTACCATAACTTGTTGTTGGAATGTATGTCTCGTATCGATATCAGGATTAAACTCTTCGAGCAATCATTATATGTAATGATCCCAATCCATTATGCAAG
>JZKD02S1910643.1:1532758-1550299 GCA_000966675.3 Picea glauca
AGACAATTAATAAGGCAATTAATGAATGGATAAGGCATTAATAAAGGGATAAGGAGTAATAAAGAGCCAGGTGGAAGTAAATGTGAGGGGCGGTGAAGGAGGAATAAGGGAGGTGAAGAAGGAGTTTGAGGGATATTCATTGATTCATGCATTCGAGGAGAGGACAGAACTTGGAGTATTGGGGACAGAGTTAGTTTACAGTGGGATTTACAGTGCACCGGGGTTGAAGAGGTTTTGGGCTCGGAGGGCTAGGACGTCCATTGATGTCCTAGGGCTAGGCGTACTAGTCGGTAGGGTGGATGGTTTTGGGGTGTCCTAAGGAGCAGGTTCAAGCGAAGGGAGCAAGCGGCTGCGGATAGCATCAGAGTGAGGTATGTAAATTCAAAGTCATGAATGGTTTACTTAGATTATTACTTACTGTCGAATACAGCGTAAGTGTTGAGATAAATTGTAAATTATGAAAAGTTTACTTCTTGTGAATACAGCGTACGTGTTGAGATAAATTGTAAATTATGAAAAGTTTACTTCTTGTAGAGCTCATAGAAATTACTAATTAAGTAATTAGTTAGAAATATAACGTTAATTCAAAATCGGGTTACTACATTCTCTCTAGATTATTATTTAATGTGTTGTTGATAACTTAACATGCATAGATATACAATATTTGATCAATCACATAGAATACACAGAGACGTTGATTTTCATGAAGAAACCCAAAAAGGGTAAAAACCTCTTCTTCTTAGGATGTCAATCAAGCTCCAACTTTCATGTACATCACAGTCTTTGAGCTCAAACTCAAATATGAGGCTACAACCTCTAATATAAAGCTACAAATTTCTGAGAGCACCAACTCTCTAGTTTCTCTAGCACCCACTAGAAGGAAGCACCAAATCCCTGAGTGTTCCAGCACCAACTGGATGGAAGCACCAACTTCCAGTCACACAGGGACCAACCTGTATAAAAGAGAACAATAGTTCTCCTTTGCACCACCCTGGTTTTTCTGGCTACTACCAGATGGAAGCTACAACTCCCTGTGTTCAAGCACCCACTTGAAACTCTGAGGACAACAGTCCTCCCTAGAACCTCCCTACCACCCTGAAATATAAAGATTACTTACTTTCTTTGTCTCTAATCTGATTTGTTACAGCTCAATACCTTCTTCAGCTTCTATCCTCTACGACGTATGCATCTTTCTGCTTCTATGATGAACTCTTTCTCCTCCTGCGCACCATTGCCTCTCTATTCATCTTTTATGCTCCATTTCATGCTCTCTGTCCCTATCGCATTTTATGTGTTGCACCTCTTTTATACTCTTATGGTCCTCTGCACAGCCACCTTCTTCCCGCATGAAAAAACTATCAATAAAATCTCTACCTCTCTTCTTTGTTCTACATTTTTATCACACCAAGAACTCTACCACATCATCCACGCAACTCTTCACCTTCTCTGGCAGTTATCCACGGTCTCTACATCATCAGTGGCCATTATCCTGAGATTCTTGGCTTCTATGCCACTGTGACCCTTCCTCTTCTCTGTTACAGTTACAATTCATCTGACAGTTAGAGGAGTTCCTCGCGAAGAAGCTCCTTGTGAAATTCACCTAAGTGAACTAGCACTGGGTGCAAGTTCCTCTTCACATGTCCACAAGTTGTGACCACATGCTAACCAAAAAGGGTGCTACACGACTTCATGTTTCACGATATTCTGTTGTGATTTGTCTCGATTTTCCAAACTCCCGATCTTTGAAGTAGAGCTTAGCAATGCTAGCACCTTCCCTTATTTTCCATTGATGTGACCTCTAGCTGTGACCACACTCTAGTAAGAAAAGTGCTCTATGACTTCGTGTTTCATGACTACATGCTTCATGATGTCAAAATTTGGCTCACCTCCCTTCTTCTGATTCCCAAACTTGCGCTTGCATCAGATTGGCGGTCCATGACCCTCCACGATCAAACTATCTGGATCAAATCACGAATATTCATTTTGCGACTTCGTCTCTTGGAGATGTTTTCCTGAGCTTACCCTTCCTCCCGACTTGGAATAATTTCTAAGTGTCAAAGGCCTTGACTTTTGATCCTTTTGCGAGTCCTAATGACTTTGGGTCTCGTTTGTGTTTCTGAAAATGCTATAGGTCCTGATATTTGGAAATGAAGTTAACCTCGGCCCTGGCGCACACTTGCGCTCTGCGTGCAACTCTACGCTATTCCTCTTGAGCTTGTAGACAACAATTCCCGATGCTATCATCGTTGCTTGTTCTTGCCATCAATGACAAGCACACTCTTCCTATGAACATGCCAACATTAACATGCATCTAACATAATTTTTTAAAAACATGAATGTAATATATTTAACATGAATAATAGCAACATGATGTAGGAACATTTGGTTATAAAATCGAGAATTGACCACATGGGTCAATTAAAAATTATCAAGGCAGTTGGTTCCCTAATTTTTCATTTATTTGAAATAGTTATAATGATATATTTAGAAGGTACCGAATATTTTATGGTTCGAAAGGTGTGAGTGTTTTTCTATGTAATGGAACAGAAATACTAAGTTAGAGGATTGATAGAAATCCTTAGAGGATTTTTATGCATTTGTTAGAGTTCCTGAGAGATCTAGCTCTTGTTTTTATGTAATGAAAGTATGTGTGAGAAATTTTATACATAGGGGAGACAGAGGTTAGACAGGAATTAGGAGAGTAGACGAAGGTTGGATAGATAGGGTGCGATAGAGAACTGTGTAAAGTGATTTATTTGTTGTATGTTTAAGGTCTCAGTGACTGAAAGAACCAGTGTAATTCTGATACGTTTTAATTGAGATATCCAACTCTGTGTGTGTTAATTTTTTGGTATATTCTTTTGACTTCATTCATCATCTTGTCACTTGGATATTTTAATGTATGCATTTGCAGGAAAGACCGCATGAAATTAATTACAACCAAGTTCTAAAAATTTGTTTAAAAATATTTCCTGAGTATTTGTCTTCACAGGAACAGACAGTCAGGATTTGGCACAGTGGAATCACCAATTAAATATATGTGACATATCATAGTTTCCTATGATTTTTTGGTATTATTTATTGAATACCACGCGCAAAGTTGTCTGCGACATATCAGATTTGCCTATAAATCGTTGGTATTATTTGTTGAGTTTTGTGCATAGAGTGATCTACGATATACCTTGTCGGTATTGTTTATTGATGCTTCCATGCAAAGGTATATCAGTATCATGTTATTTCCATGCATATTTATCTATGATAGAGTGTGATTAAGTGTTATAGGAAAAGGAAAATTGAGCACTTGTTTGTGTTGATCCAATGCCATATAAGCAGCCTGAATGTTAGTTGTTGACAGAGTATTGAAAAATATATGATCCTAGGTTGTAGTTGGTGGTCCATTCCATCATTTTTTGTATTAGATTGTACACAGTAAGTGTGCTTATGAAGAAATATAAGATTCCACCTAGGAGAAGAGGTCAAGGCATACCAGTTGCAACCACAAAATTGCAACAAGAGGTGAGAGAACTCTGAGAAAGGATCGAAGACATGGAGACTTCCATGAAGAGAGAGCATGACACAAGAGATATCAGTGAAAGTGAAGAAGAGGCAGCCTATGGGGAAGAATAATAATAAGAAACAACAGAATAAAAGTTGATCAGGGTGGTCACAAAGGTTAGCGCCAGACCAAAGGTAGAGGTACCAATAAATGAAGGTAATTTAAATGTTGAAGAATTAATTGATTGGATTAATACCCTGGATAAATATTTTGACTATGAATATGTAGATGAAGAAAAGAAGGCAAAGTATGCAATAACAAGGTTGAAAGGTCATGCAACACTATGATGGAATGAATTGTAAGCTAACAGAAAACAAAAAGGGAAAAGCAAGATCAAAAATTGGGATAGAATTGTTCACAAAGTGTCCTCAGACACCTAATTTTATTGATAAGGAAAAAGTGATTTCAATCTGAAGTGAGGACTCATAATCAACTTCTTAACCTTACTTGAAGAAGGGGATAGTTTATATATCTCAACTCTAAACTAAAATCTAGGAGAACAACCAATCACATAATCACATGAGTATGATAGGTGTCCTTTACATAGAGGCTAGGTGTCCTTATCCTAACAAACTAGAATAAACTAATTTTCTAAAAACATTTAATCTAGAAAATAATTAGACTATAGAACTTTAGGATTATGAGGCTAACAATCCCCCCTTTAATCCTAAAGTTCATTTTTACAAATACCAAGTTCATTTATGAACTAAGTGAACTTTATTCTACCAAGAGGTTTGGTAAAAATATCTGAAGTTTGATCTTCATACGAAAAAAACTAAGGCTTGATGATGTCTGTGATGATGAGTGATCTGATGAAGTGGTACTTGGTGTCACCATGTTTAGTCTTTGAATGAAATATTGGATTCTTGTCCATCTTTATTGTTGATTGACTATCGATCAATAAGGTAGTTGGTGATTTTTGAGTTTCACCAAGATCCTGTAAAATTCAGCATAGCCATACAATCTCACATGTGGCTTCCTAATATGATATGTACTTTGCCTTTGCTGAAAAATTGGAAATTGTTGTTTGCTTTTTGCAAATCCAGGATACTGTTGTTGAACACATATTCATTAAATAACCTGAAGTGGATGTTCTATCATCAATGTCACCTGCAAAATCAGCATCTGAAAATCAAACAAGTGTAACATTTTTGTTCCTTTTGTAGAGAAGACCAAAATATTTCGTATCTTGAATGTATCTTAGTACCCTTTTTTCTTAATTCCAGTGAATTTCCCTTGGTTCATGCATAAAACTTGAAACTATATTGACTGAATATGACAAATATGGTCGATTATTTGTCAAATAAATGAGACTTCCAACCAATTTCCTATACTTTCTTCGATACCATGTTGACAAAGTGGCGCAGATCCCCTTCCCTCCTTGGGACTACGCAACCTCCTGGTCTTGGATATTCGAACTCCTGAGTCGAAATGACTCTTCGGGCCTTTAGTAGACCCTGAATTCTCAACATACAGGTCCCTTTTGTGTTACCCGAAGGGTCGAACTACCTATGCCTTCGCTCTTTGGCACTCCTAGCAACACTCAAATTTGTGAGTACTAACTCCATGCTAGACCTTCCTCTTAGTCGACCATGGGCTATGACCATGGGCCAACCCTCCATTAATTCATACTTCATAGATATCACGAGCTCTAACTTCAGCTTTTCCCAAAGCACTCTTCCCCGAATTTATGGATTTCCAAATCCGATGCCATGTGTCCTCTACACAGCCAACGGTTGTGATTCCTTTGTGAATCTTTCCTTAATACACCTCCAAACCTCCCAAACTATGAAGTTCTGAAACACCCTACGACCAACTTCCATGTAGTTCTCCAGGATCTAACGGTCTAGAATTACTCACCTCCCTTCGTAGCTTGACTTCCTCGACCTTCTTCATCCCTCGGAACATTTTCTTCGACACTTAGTTGAAATCTCGACCCATGCACGCCTTGCAACAGGTTCTCTTCCACACTCAACTTCTATGTGAATGATTTCACACCCTTTACAACTACTCTTCAACCGTTTCTCTGCGACTAAAGTCACGCTACTCCTTCTGAGCTTTCAATTCATAAACTCTATCACGCACTCCATGCGGATGTCTATGCACTCCTTGCATACATAATTTCACTCTACTTCTTTAGAGATTACAAGTCAAAACAGACTCTGTCAACGCACTCCTTGCGGACACTATGCACTCCTTTCACTCACTCGTAGAAGAGAAACAATTGAAACTTATTTTACCATTTCACATAGTCGTACACTTAACCATGTAAATGAATTCATACATAAAAAGGCAAGAAATAATAGATAATTGAAAATAAAACAGAAATTCTACCATTCACTCATCCAGATAGACACATCAACACCACACATTTGGGACAATACTCCTACGTTATATTCATCCAACTGAAATTGCATACATTAATAGACTACTTCTCTGTATCTCTCATCTCTCTACTACAATGGCAATCTATACAATAGATTTTGCAACCTTTCAACTATTGGCTATTAGTAGCCTCCTTTGGGCCACAATACAAATCTTTATATAAGAGGGCTCTCCGAGTTCTTTCCCTCCAACAAATCTATTCTATCCTATTGAAATAAAATATTTCAACTACTAAACATTTATTACAATAAATATTTGATTCAAACAGATAAGATCGAAAGCTCCAGATCTGTACTACAACCATTCACATTAAAGAAAAATACATTCTCTCATCAATCTTATGCGATGACTCAGCCTCCAGTCATTAAAGATATTCAAAAATCAAAATACTCCCTAGATATTACATTAATGTGCCAACTTTGGAATTAAAAATATTTCAAAACACGTGCTAGTGCGCACAGTTGTCCTCCACATACACTTTTCTAGTGATACTCCTGCATCATACTCCTATGGCTGAAAAAATCATGGACTCGTGTCCATGAACTCCTGCACCGACTTTCCATGCTTCTGGATGTCTGCTTCACTAACCCAACTAGAATCTGTCACTGGTCATCCTTTCCACTTTACCAAGTACTCAAAATACTTTTTCCTTCTGGTCTTCTTACCAATTCATCGATCTATGATCTTCTCCATCTGTGGCTTCTCTACTACATGCATCTGTTTCTCCCACTGGATCTTCTTTTGATCTTTGAATCCTCTAGATCCATATCCTATATATGGATATAGGTCTGCAATGTTGATCCAGGTGGATATCGGTGGCCACCCACCTTTTCTGACTGGCTCAAAATAGTTTTCTGACAATTTTGGCAATTTACTATTTTGAGCAATTTTTAACTTTCGGGGCCATTTTGAGGGCCTAAATAAAGGTTTTTTGGGATAAATCTTCTCAATTATAGACTACAACATGATTGAGGCCCCAAAATTAATCTCCTCTATGATACCTTTCCAACGGGCTATCATACGCCTAAAACGGAGATTGTATGCAAAAGTTACGACCTCGGGAAGTTAATGCACTAACTTACCCAAATGGGGCCCACATGAATTTTGGCGCTTCATCTCCTAGGGTTAGGTTTTTGGATGTCTAGGATTTTGGGCATTCCTTTTTATTGTAAAAATGTCTTCAAAGCCTCATTGTAATCATCTTCTTGCGAATGCGAGTAGCCGTCACATCTCTTCTTAGAGATAAGTTGCCACCATTCTAGCGAGTCTTTCACTCTGTATTTTTACAGTCTCTATACATTTATTTCATTAATAGAAATCATGTATTACTGTATATCTGTGTTTATGGTTGCATCTCTGATACATTTTTTTTATATGATCAAATATCTACGATATCTCTGTGCATTTATTTATTATATCTCCGCTCTCATTTCATGCCGAAAATAATCATGTTTAATATGGGTGATATTCCCACATCCTCTGGTAGTTCTGTCTTATAAGCATTCTCACCAAATCTTCTCAATATTTTACACGGTCCGATGTTTTTCAACATCATCTTATTATATGTTCCCCTTGGGAACCTTTCCTTCCTAAGATGTGTTAGAACTTGATCTCCAACTTCAAATTCAATCCTCCTATTGTGTTGATCATCTCTGCATTTGTATTCATTGTTTCTCTTCTTCAACTACTCCTTGACCTAATTATGAAGTTCCTGCATTTCTGCAACGAAGTCTTCGACTCTAACGCTCCTAAATTTGGTTTGTTCTAGATCTCTCAACTCTAACACTCCCCTTGGATTCATTCCATACACTATTTGAAATGGCCTCTTCCCAGTGCTTATGTTCATTGAGTCATTATATGCAAACTTTGCTTGTGCTAGAATATAATCCCACTAACTATGGTGTTCAGTGAGCAAACTCCTCATCAAATCTCCTAAAATTTGATTCACCACCCTGTCGCAGATCCCCTTCCCTCCTTGGGACTACGCGACCTTCTGATCTTGGATCTTCGAACTCCTGAGTCAAATTGACTCTTGGAGCCTTTGGTAGACCCTGAATGCTCAACACACAGGTCCCTTTTGTGTTACCCACAGGGTCAAACTACCTGTGCCTTCATTCTTCGGTGCTCCTAGCAACACTCAAATTTGTGAGTACTAACTCCACGCTAGACCTTCCTCTTAGGTGACCACGAGCTATGACCATGGGCCAACCCTCCACGAATTCAAACTTTGGAGATATCACAATATTTACCTTCAGCTCTTCCCGAAGTGCTCTTCCCCAAATTTCTGGATTTCCAAATCCGCTGTCATGTTTCCTCTACATAGCCAATGGTTGTGATTACTTCACGACTCCGTGAGTTCACAACTCTTCCCTTACAACACCTCCAAACCTCCTGAACTACGAAGTGTCAAAACACCCTACGGATAACTTCTACGTAGTTCTCTCAAATCTGACAGTTTGGAATTTATCGCCTCCCTCCGGAGCTTGACTTCCTTGACCTTATTCATCCCTCAGAATGTTTTCTTTAACACTTAGTTGAAATATCGATCCATGCACGCCTTGCAATAGGTTATTTTCCACACTCAACTTCTATGTGGATGATTTCACACCCTTTGTGACTACTCTTCAACTTCTTATCTACAACTAAAGTCACGCTACTCCTCCCGAGCTTTCGAGTCTAAAACTTTGTCACACACTCCTTGCAGACGTCTATGCACTCCTTGCATACATAAGTTCATGCTACTTATTTATATCTTATGAGTTGAAACAAACTTTGTCCTTTCGAACATTATGCACTCCTTGCACTCGCTCGTAGAAGAGAAATAATTGAAACTTATTTTACCATTTCAAAAATTTGTACACCTAGCCATGTAAATGCATTCATAGATACAAAGACAAGAAATAACAGAGAATTGAAAATAAAACATAAATTCTACCATTCACTCATCCATATAGACACATCAACACCACACATTTGGGACAATGCTCCTCGATTATATTCATCCAACTGAAAATTCCATACATTCATACATTGCTTCTTTGTAGCTCTCATCTCTATGTTGCAATGGAAATCTATACAATAGATTTTGAAACCTTTCAACTATCGACTATCAGTAGCCTCCTCTGGGCCACAATACAAATCTTTATACAAGAGGGCTCTCTGATTTCTTTCCCTCCAATGACTCTATACTATCCTATAGAAATAAAAGCTTTCAACTACTAAAAATTTATTACAATAAATATTTGAGTCAGACAAATAAGAGAAAAAGCTCCATATCTGTACTGCAACCCTTCACTCTAAAGAAAAATACATTCTATCATCGATCTTATGCAATGACTCAGCCTCCAATCATTAAAGATAACCATAAATCAAAATCTTCCCCGGATATTACATTAATGCGCCAACTTTGGAATTCAAAAGTTTTCAAAACATGTGCTAGTGCGCCTACTTGTCCTCCACATGTGCTTTTCTGGCGATGCTCCTGCATCACAAAGTGTCCTCAAACACAAAAATTTATTGATAAGGAAAAATTGATTACAATCTAAAGTGATAAATCATAATCAATTCCTTCCTATTGAGAAAAACCTTTAGCAACAAGTCTTTCTTTATGCTTGTCAATTTTACCATTGGGCTTGTACTTTACTCGATAAACCCATTTAAAACCAATGGGATTAACATCATGTGGAAAATAAACTAAGTTCCAAGTCCCATTTGTAAGTACTGAATCATATTCATTAATCTTTGCTTCCTGACATTCTTTATGTCTAGGTGCTTCAGCAAAAGAAGTAGGTTCAATGGAAGCATGAGCAAAATTTGCTTCTACCCTTGAATATCCCCTAGTTCTTGTTTTTTTTCATTTCATCTGAATGAACATCTTTGAGAATTTGTTCGACCCACTTTGGATTCTTGTGTTGAGGGGATTAAGGATCTGAATCACCATTATTGTTGAAAAGTGGATTTTCAAAAAATGAGGCACTTCTTTCTTCTGAAAGATATGAGGTTGGAGAAGATTATTTTGAAGATTTTGTATCAGAAGAGTCTTTTGTATTTTCATTATCAGATGAATCAGAAGAACTTTTTGATAAAGAGAAGTCTTCTGGAGAAACAAAGTCTTTTTCAAACCAAAATGTTTTCTTTGACTTGTTCAACTTACCTTTACCCTTAGTGTTTTTCTTCTCTAAATGACAAAGGAAATGATTAATCTCATCTAAATTGTTACTTTCAATTTCAGCAAAAATCACAACTCTACTGAAAATGAATTTTCCATCTAAAAGAAATCTATATCCTTTCTTTTCATCAGAGTATCCAATGAAGGTACACTTCATACTTCATTTTTCTAATTTAGTCCTATTTTCCTTATTAACTAAAGCATAACATGTTGAGCCAAAAACCCTAAGATGATTTACCTTGGGTTTAAAACTGTACCAAGCTTCATAAGGAGTTTTTCCTTATAAAGTTGATGTAGGTGATCGATTTCTAAGATAAACTACAGTATGGACTGCTTCAGCCCAATATCTTATGCTCAACCCTTTAAAATGCATCATAGATCTTTCCATGTCCATGAGAGTTCTGTTCATCCTTTCAGTAACTCCATTTTGTTGTGGAGTATAGGAATATGTCAATTGCCTCTTAATTTCATTGTTTCGACAATAATCATTGAATTCAGTTGAAGTGGATTCACCTCCATTATTAGTTCTCAAAGAAACAACCTTTTCTCTAGTTTCATTTTCAACCATGTGTTGAAAATTTACAAACTTTTCAAAAGCTTCATACTTTTCCTTTAAAAAGTACACCCATGACATTCTAGTGTAGTCATCAATGAAAAATATAACGTATCGACAACCACCTAAAGAATATTCCATTGGACCACATTTATCACTGTGAATCAGCTCCAATTACTTTGTTGCTCACCATGAGCTAGTTGATATTCTCTCTTTTGCTTGCCAAAAATACAAGATTCACACTTGGAATTTTCTTTCTTGAAATTTGGAAAACCCTTTGCCAAATCTTGGGACTTAAGTTTCAAGAGACTATCAAAGTTTAAGTGACCAAATCAAAAATTCCATAATCTTAATGAAGACATTTCAGAATTCACTGTTGTTGCAACCTCTTCCTTTATTTGGATGACTTTCCCATTCATTCTTAGTAACTCCCCATCTTCATATTCTGTCATTATTATTTTCAAGTTATCCTTCTCTGACTTAATATTAATCTTCACCAAACCATTTAGCATGATGAACTGATGTCCAGCTTGTTTGATTGTGACTAAGGATAACAATTTTTTCTTAAAAATTGGTACATACCAAACATTTGAAATCTATTTTTCACCAATTCCAGGGAGAAATACTTTTACTTAACCTTTTCCTTGAGGTATATGATTTGTATCATTAGCTAAAAAAATGGTATTTAGTTGAACATATTTATAATTCCAAAAATAGTATATGTGATAAGTCATATGCTAAGTAGCCCCTATGTCCAATATCCAATCGTTTTCAAACGAATCTACATACTGAACTACTGAAAAAATATATTCATATTGATCATCCTGGTAATATTGATCCTTTGAATATTGAGATGAGTATTGAGAATTTGAATTTGATGTCTTCTTACACTTTGGCAATTGATCATTGCTTGTAAGACAATTTGATGCATAATGACCCATCTTTAAACATCTTTTACATCTTACTTGACTGAAATTTATGCCTCTTCCTGACTATGAATTATTATTGTGAGGATTACTTTGAAAATTTTATTGATGAAAATTATTATGACCTCTACCTTGACCATGACCTCTCCCACAGCTTCGATTAGAATATTGATTCTGAAAATTTTCAGAATTTGATTTTCCTCTTCCTTTAGAACTTTCAGCTTTTGTGAAAAGAAGATCTTCTCCTGATTGTTTTTGTTTTCCAAAAGATTTACTATGTTGAGCTAGTAATTCACTAAGTGAATCAAAATTCATAGTTGATAACTTATCAGTTATTTGCAACGTCTCAAGAAATTTCTTATAAGATGAAGGCAAACCATTTATTACAATGGAGACTAGAAAAATATCTTCAAGTTTAGGAAAACCTCCTTTGATGATTTCTTGATGAATGTTCTTAATCCTTGAAATGTATTCTAATACATCACCATTGTTTGTTAATATTAGTTTAAGAAATTTCATTTGTAGATCAACTCTATGAGATGCAACAAGAGTATCAAAAATCTTCTTTACCAGATTCCGGGCAGACCATGCATCTTTGGAATTCTCAATATGAACAAACATGTGTTCAGTTACAGAAGAACGTAGCAAAGACAGTGATTTTTCATCTTTCAAATTCCATTTTTCTAAAGAAGTAACATCGGTGGTCTTAGTTGGAGTAGTATCACCATCATAGATATCACGCCATAATTCATTATAGATCAAAGTGTTATGCATGTGTCGACTCCAAGATTTTTAATTCTTGGGTCCATCTAACTTATCTGATTTTGTGAATAAATTGATTAATTTAGACATGACGTTTGTTGCAAGATGCAAGTGAATAATCCACAAAAACTCCAAAAGAGAGACGCAAGACACCAAAAATAAGTGTACACAATCCACACAAAAAGAGCATGTTTAAGGGCTTGGCCTTGACCCTTTAAAAGTCTCGTTGGAAACGGATTTTGAGAGAGTATTTCACTGAACTCTTCTCAACTTCAAAATTTTTCTAGACTACAATCAAAATCTCTTTTACAAGATATATAGCCTTTTTCACCTTTTTTACAAATGGAACAATGTGCCCCCCCTTGAGATAAAGTCAAACATTAAGGAACACTACTCAAAATTTTAATAATCAAAAATATTTTTACAAAAAAAAATTCCCTTTAATCCACTTGTCACTTCAAAGAGTTTTCCTAAAGAATATTGTATTAAAATATTCTTTATGACAAAAAAGTGGGGGACAAAAAGATACATCAAATTGCGCCTGAGATACACATGCACCAGGTGGATGGATATCATTTATGCCATGTGTTATACCGAACTATACATTAACATCCGACCGTGGTGGGAAGGCCCCCTCCGTGACTCCCTCACCAGATCATGATCCTCCAATTAAGTCTCCAACCGATATTTTGAACCCATATAAATTGGGGGCCAATGTGGATGTCGTTTCTAGCCAATTCGGGCCTTATTTACGCAGCAAGTTCAAATGAGGATCTAAAAGCCTTAATAAATATAGAAGCAATGGCGGGATTTCCACAGATCACTTTGAAGGGTGCTTGAAATAGAAAATCAATCCCTTATGATATCTTGGTGGTGGCTGAATAAAGCGATATCTTGTTATTGGTTCAATACGAATCATTTGCATAAGCTAAGCTTGGTGGTTGTCAATTTTACCATTGATCACATGCCTTTTTACAGGACTACCACCCCTACCAGATTGCGCACCTTTTACAAGACTACCACTTGGGAAAAAGGACTCTCGAGTGGCTCACTAGTAATTAATTTCCATGGACAAGCAATTAGGATAAATGTTGGAGGCAAGACTTACACTTCTTTTGTATTTTATCTTCCGTTGGATCGAGTGGTAAGGGAATTGAAATTTTTTACAAAAGTGAAATAGTATTGTTGTCCATATTCCTTGAGGCACACTCCAGATGACTCTTTTACACAAGGGATTTGATAATGCACGTCGGTTAGGGATTCAAGGCGAGACTGAACAATTTCTGAAACAGGATTTTCCTGTCGAGACAAGAATTCTTGTCATAAAATCTGTGGTGCCTGGAGGTCCTGTTCACAAGATGTATTTAGAACCCATGGGTCTACTTCTCTATGTGAATGGTGAGATTATAACACAATTCTTGAAGTTGGAGACATTTTTGGATGATTATTTTGGAAAGACTATTTATTTAGAGGTTGAAAGGTGTGGTGATCCTATAAAAATTATTTTGGAGGTCCAAGATCTGCAAAATATAACTCCAGATTATTTCTTGGAAGTAAGTGGTGCCTTGATTCATCCTCTACCGTACAAACAATATAGGAATTGGTGAGTTATATTTATAATCTAAAAAAACAGATCCAAAAAATGACAGTGCTCTCTATAAAAGAAAATGGACTGATAATTCCCAGATTTATACATAGATATGTAGCAATTTTACAAAAAAGAGACCTTTTAAAAAATAAAAATAAATGGAACTATGAGATCTAAAATCTTCCTAGATCTCAAAGATGTACATGAAAGAGAGCAGTTATTAATCAAATCTACAATATTTAAAATTGAAGATCTATAAAATTTACAACTCAAAATGAAGATTCAATTAAATATTGAAAAACAAATAGCCACAATCATAATAACTTTTTCCTTATTTTAAAACGGCAACGGATTACCTCAGTATCGTTTCTCTTGAGTTTGAAGAGATTCGGGTTGATGTCAAGGATACTTCCTTTCTTCCTCATTTCATCACCAATTCTCTTCCATCGAAATTTCACCATGGCTCTGATACCATGTTGACAAAGTGTCCTCAGACACCTAATTTTATTGATAAGGAAAAAGTGATTACAATCTGAAGTGAGGACTCATAATCAACTTCTTAAGATCACTTGAAGAAGGAGCTAGTTTATATAGCTCAACTATAAACTAAAAAATAGGAGAAAAACCAATCACATAATCACATGAGTATGATAGGTGTCCTTTAAATAGAATCTAGGTGTCCTTATCCTAACAAACTAGAATAAACTAATTTTCTAAAAACATTTAATCTAGAAAATACTTAGACTATAGAACTTTAGGATTATGAGGCTAACAAGAATGATTGCTAAATTTAAAAGCAAGTTTGTGCCTAAATATTACCAGCTAAATTTGTTTAGACTATTTTAGAATCTTAGACAAAAAGTTATGACTGTGAAAGAATATACAGAAGAATTTTACAGGTTGATAATCAGAGTTGGTCATATTGAAGAAAATGTTGAAAAACTTGTTGGATACATTAAAGGATTGAGGTATTATATACAAGAGAAATTAGAATTTTCTTCCTGAAGATAGTTGAAGATTCCTACCAAACATCTTTGAAGGCAGAGGAGAAGTTGGCCAGAAAACAAAGCCGGAAATTCAAAGGAATAGGTTCAACAAGAAGCAAAGGATAATCTAGTGGAAGAGGAGCATTTCATACTCCAAGAGATGAAGGAGGAAGCCCAAACTCAAGAGGAGGAGAATCAAGAGGCAGAATATTTTTCCCCAGAGGAAGAGATAGAGGAGGCAGAGAAATCAAATGTTACACATGTGGAAATATTGGTCATATGTCATGGGACTGTCCGAAAAATAAATCAGCAGGTCAAAGAAATGCAAATGTTGCAGAAACCAAGGAAGAGATTGTGAATACAAACACAAAAGAAGAAGTTCTTGAGGTAGGAGAATCATTGTTGATGAATAGAGTTCTACTCAAATAAAAGAAGGAAGCTAAGAAACCAACCCAGAGGAAGATTTTTTTCAGAACTGTGTGCAATTCAAGAGGAAGGTGTTGCAAGGTTGTCATAGACAGTGGTAGCACAGAAAATTTGGTTTCCAATGAGATGGTAGAGAAGCTGGGATTGAAGAGGAAATCACATCCCACTCCCTACAAAGTGTCTTGGTTGGAGAAAGGACATCAGGTTTTGGTGAATGAGAAGTGTAAGGTGGAAATTCAAATTGGTAGCTACAAGGATGAGATTGTAGTATTCCAGATATAAAATAGTATGCAGAACAGAAATATTTTAGCTAGAAATGGCAGAGAAACAATGATATAATAAGAACAATACCATAATAATACCATAATAACACCATAAAATATCACTTTGATTACTAATAGAAATTTTCACTTTCCTCTTCGAGGGGGCAACCTCCAGTAGAGAAGAGGTCTATTACAATAATATCCAAGACTATTTTGCATACCCTCTACTTCTATTTATACTAAATATATCTATCCAAAAGAACAATCTAGAGGAAGATCCTTCTAGAAGCAAAAGCTTCTATTATCTCTTCTTACTTTTGACTTATTCTTCCTTATTGGTAGGCGTTATTAATATTGGCCTTTGTTACATGGAATTATATTATTCTACCTACGTGAGGGGTTAGGGAGGTTAGATCCCTAACATGCCCTCCCCCTTGAAGAACATCCTTGTCCTCAAGGATTCAGATGAAGGAATTGGTGTAGAATGGTGGTCGACTCCCAGGTGGCATCTTCTGGAGGTGTGTCTTTCCATTGGACTAACACTTCCTAGATGGTGTGCTGACGGAGACCATTCTCTCTCTGGGCCAATATTGTTTGTGGCTGCAACCATATGGAACCTTCTTCATCTAACTTAGGGATAATAGTTTGAGTTTGGAACTTAGTTCCAATCACCTTCTTTAAGAAGGAAACATGAAAAACAGGATGGGTCTTTGATTGAATGGGTAGAGCTAACTGATAGGCCACCAATCCCACATGCTCGAGCACTATATAAGACCATAAAATTTGGGATCAATTTTCTGATAGTGTTGAGATTTGAGTGAAGTCTATTTATAAGGTTGTATTCAAATAAATACCTAGTACCCTTCAACAAAATGGTGTTCGGAACGACCTTGATCTGCTTGTTTATTCATGCAATTTTGAGCCATCACCAAATTTTCTTTGAGGGAATGAATAATAGCCTCGTGGACTATAAGATTTTTGTCAACCTCTTGAACCTTCGAGACCCCTGGCATATAGTGTTGGGTATGTGTTATATTCTTTGCACGAGTAGTAGTGACTGAGCGTTTGCGCCGGGTGCGCAGGGGGGTTAGAGGGGGGGCCACTAGGCCCCCCCTCGGGGGGTGGAACCTCCCTCATGGGGGTTCTGGGGCAGCGCCCCCGAAATTATTTTTTTTCGGGCCGACATATTTTCGGGACGACATATTTCCAGGACCACATGATATTTAGGTGGTTTTTTCGGCACATGGTTTTTTGTCGATGGTTTTCTATTTCCGGTTAAGGAATTAGTGTTTTGGACTAATCCAGGTCATTGGGTTAGGGTTTTGGATGTCGCTGGCTCTTATATGTATATTGTATTGTAAACAATGTAAAACACATGTATGAATATAATATATGTTGGTTTTCCCGGTTTGGGTTTCCAGGTGAAAAATCTCTGTGTAATGTTTGTATTTTCCATTGTATCTTTTCTGTTCTTTTCTGAATATCAGTTTGCAGTAGATATTGTACAAGGTTAGAATTTACATTTGGTATCAGAGATTTATTGGCTTCAGGGGGACGCCTTTGTCGTCAAGGATTTGGCTTAGGACTATGATAAGCCTTGTTACAGTGGGAGATCTGCGGTATTGTTTTTCAGGTGAAAAGAAATGGAAAGCAATTTGAAGATGGAGATCGAGAAGTTTAATGGGAAAATCTTTAAGATGTGGAAGCTCAAGATGGAATATCTTTTGGTGGACAGAGATCAGTGGATCGCGGTAGATATAGGTACGGCACCTACAGGAACTTTTGCAGATGACTGGAAAAAGATTTATGGGAAAAAGATTTATGGGAAAAGTTGGGGAAGTTGTATCAGTCTAAGTCCCTGGTAAATAAACTATTCCTGAGAAAGAAGATGTATAACTTGAGGATGAGAGATGGAGACTCGGTGGAAG
>JZKD02S1910643.1:1552128-1562307 GCA_000966675.3 Picea glauca
TTGAGGGAATTGATTTTGGTGAGATTTTTTCTCCTGTTGCCAAGTTAACCTCTATAAGACTTTTGTTATCTGTTGTTGCTACATTTGATTTTGAAATAGAACAGATGGATGTGAAAACATCATTCCTGCATGGGGATCTGGAAGAAGAAATCTTTATGAAGCAACCAGAAGCTTATGTTGTGAAAGGAAAGAAGGAGCTGGTATGCAAGCTGAAAAAGTCCCTGTATGGTTTAAAACAATCACCAAGGATGTGGTTTAAAAATTTGATACTTTTTTGGGCCGACATATTTCCGTTGGGCCGACATATTTCCGGGACCACATGATATTTAGGTGGTTTTTTCGACACATGGTTTTTTGCCGATGGTTTTCTATTTCCGGTTAAGGAATTAGGGTTTTGGACTAATCCAGGTCATTGGGTTAGGTTTTTGGATGTCGCTAGCTCCTATATGTATATTGTATTGTAAACAATGTAAAACACATGTATGAATATAATATATGTTGGTTTTCCCGGTTTGGGTTTCCAGGTGAAAAATCTCTGTGTAATGTTTGTATTTGCCATTGTATATTTTATGTTTTTTTCTGAATATCAGTTTGCAGTAGATATTGTACAAGGTTATAATTTACATATAGGAGAGAATTAATGGGGGGTTTTGGCCATAGACTTCTTCAAAAGGAGTCATGTGAGTAGTTGTATAGTAAGATGTGTTGTACCACCATTCAGATAGGGGTAACCATTGAGCCCATCGATTTTTCCGCTCATATGCAAAACACCTCAAATATGTTTCCAAACACTTGTTGACAACTTCAGTCTGGCCATCCGTCTGGGGGTGATAAGTAGTGTTGAGATGCAATTGGGTTCCCTGTAGATTGAACAACTATTGCCAAAAATTGTTGGTGAAAGTGGGGTTTCTGTCAAAGACAATAGAATTAGGCATGCCATGAAGCTTGACGATATTATCCATGAGTTTTGAGCCACTATGGCGGTTGTGAATGGGTGTTGAAGATCACAAAAATGATCATATTTGGAGAGATGATCTACCACCACCATGATCACTGACTTATTCCCTAATTTAGGTAAGCCCACAATGAAATCCATAGAAATATCTCACTTAATAGCAGGGGGAATTGGAAGTGGTTGGAGTGTGTCCAGAGATTTGAAAGTTTCTCCCTTATTGTGTTGATAGACCTCACATTCAGCCACAAAGGTACATACGTCCTATTTCATACCCTCCCAGAAAAAAAGAACGTTTGACCCGTTCATAGGTTTTGGTAAACCCTGAATGCCTGGTTGTGGGTGAGGCATG
Organism: Picea glauca; assembly: GCA_000966675.3. Classification (NCBI taxonomy): domain Eukaryota; kingdom Viridiplantae; phylum Streptophyta; class Pinopsida; order Pinales; family Pinaceae; genus Picea; species Picea glauca. The sequence continues at coordinate 1,553,433 of JZKD02S1910643.1, forward strand.
AAGTTCAGAAAGCACTGTGGATTTAAGTTGGGATTGCTTGCATAAATAAAAATGACCTTTGCAGAGAAAATCTTCATTATTCCAAGAGTACCCTGGAGAAACTGAAGAATTTTGTTGCAAATGGTAGAGAAGGCTAGAAATTTTTAGGTCTTGCAGCCATTCATGATGAACAGCTTGGAGCCAATTTGGTACAATGAAGGAGAGGGAGAAAAGGGGCCTGTCTTCTTCATATTTCTAGGAAAGAGCATCGGCCACTACATTTTCCTTTCCCTTCTTATAAATGATCTCATAATCATATCCAAATAGCTTGGTCACCCATTTTTGTTGCATCGGGGATGAAATTTGTTGTTCCAAGAAATACTTGAGACTCTGTTGATAATTTTTTATTTGGAATTATTGACCCAATAAATAAGGACATCGGAGATCCACAGCATGCAGAATAGCTAACATTTCCTTGTAATAAATGGATTGGCCCAAATGTGGCTCTAAAAAATTTTTTCTAGTGAAGGCGAAGGGTCTGCCATCTTGCATGAGGATGGCTCCAATTCCTTTCCCAGAAGCATCATATTCCAATACAAATGTCTTTGTGAAGTTTGGGAGGGATAGGATTGGGGTTGATCACATAGCATCTTTTAAGGCTTGGAAGGAATGATCTGTAGCTGAAGTCCAAGTGAAATCATTCTTTTTAAGGAGGGAAGTGAGAGGATCTAAAATCTTTCCATAATTCTCAATAAACTTCCTATAATATCCCTTTAAACCCAGAAAACCACACAAGATCTTAATAGTTTTAGGCTGAGGCCAATCTTGCATAGATTCAATTTTCTTAGGATCCACTCGGAAACCATCCTTGCCGAAAATATGACCCAAGTATTCCACTTCTAAGGCACCAAAGGAACATTTAGATTGTTTGAGGAAACTTTGGTGCTTAGAGAGTAGATGGAGAACTTGATTCGCATGGGAGAGATGGGATGGCCAAGTTTTACTATAGATCAGAATATCATCAAAGAAAACTAAGACAAAATTACAGAGAAAAGGACGGATACATGATTCATAAGACTTTGGAAAGTGGAAGGAGCATTAGACAATCCAAAGGGAATTACCAAGAATTCATAATGACCTCATGAGTGTGAAATGAAGTCTTGGGAATGTCTTCTTCTTTCATACAGATTTGGTGGTAGCCATAACGTAGATCCAATTTGGTGAAGTACTAAGCACCACTCAATTCATCCAAGAGGTCATCAATGACAGGAATGGGGAATTTATCTTTGATTGTGAGTTTTTTGAGTGTGTGGAAATCAGGACACGTGCACCAAGTACCTTATTTCTTGAGTACCATGACCACAGGGGAAGAATAGGGGCTATTACAGGGATGGATAACACCAGCTTCTAGAAATTCATGAACAATTTTCCCAATTTCATTCTTATGGGAAAAGGGATGATGATAAGGCCAAAAATTGGGAGAAAGATTGCCTAGGATAAGAGGAATGGAATGATCATGGACTTCATGGGAAGAGGGAAGTTCTTTGGGGATGGTAAAAACAACTTGGTGGCAAGAGAAGATAGATTGGAGGTCGGGATGCATATAAGGTGTCTCAATAGCATGAATAGAGTGAAGTTGGGATATAATTCCCGAATGACCTTTTTTGAGGATATTTTCCATGCGATGGGAACTAATGATCTCCGGGGAGCCTGTTGTGATTCCTTGGAACTTATACTATTGTCCCTCCTATTGGAATTGCATGGTTTTGTCCTTAAAATCCATGAGAATGGAGCCTAGAGTGCATAACCATTCGGCACCAAGAAAAATTTCACAACTAGCCATGTCTATAGAAAACATATGGGATTTCAGATGATACTAACCAATTTGGAGTCACACATTTTCACATCATCCCCCACATTTCATGGAACCACCATTGGCAATCATGATTTGAAAATTATTGAATGCACGGATGTAACAATTGACTTCTTGGGAAACACAATGATGAATAAAGTTATGGGTGTTACCACTGTCCACAAGGATGATGACTTTACTATTTTTTATGTAACCAATTAATTTGAGAGTCTAGGGAGCAGAGAAGATAGTGAGGGCATTAAGTGAAATCACTGGGTCAACGTCTGGTGGGTCATAGGGTGAGGTCAAATGGCAGTGGTAGTTCCTCCAAAATTAGAACAACAACATATTATTCATAAATATCCTCAATCACAACCATAAAAATCTTTTGCTCCTTACACTTTTGCCAGAGAAAATATTTTTCATCACAATTATAACAAAGACCCTTGAGTTGACGTTCATCCATTTCGCCCTAGTGAATTTTTGTATCTTGAGGGCATTTGTGGGTCTGGGAGGATACAATCTGTTGGGATTCCTTGTCTCATTGATTAGCTTCCAACCAAGTCACCATGAGAAAATGGGAACGAATTTCATCTTTGAGGCCACTGATAAAGCATTCCCTAAAGAAAGCAGCTGACATGCCCTTTGTTCTAAAATCCAAGTGCTTAAATGTGGAAATAAAGTCTTTCATTGTCCCAAATTGATTTAACTTGGTCAAACGGCCTAAATGGTGGGTGTCGGAGTCAAAGTGGTCATAAATTGTGGCCACAAACTCTATCCAACAAAGATACCTTTGGCGTTCCTTTTTTCGCCATTGCCACCATTTCCATCGTTACGGATCCAGATGTAAGACACCATAACGAAGCTTGGCTAAATCATCAGTAATGCGATGCAAAGAGAAATAATGTTCCATTTGGGTGACCCAGCCTATTTGATATGATCCATCAAATTTGTTCACCTCAATTCTAGGAGGGTGTAGGTCTTGGGAAAAGTGGGTAGTATGAGGGCCTTGGTAATGGGAAGAGCCATAGTCGTCTTGATAAGAAGGTTGTTCATAAGAGGAATTGTTCTAGGAACAAACCAGGAAGTGTTATTTGAGTTCTTTGAGGTCTTTGATGTGGGAACATTGTTCCTTGAGGATCTCAATAGTTTAATTGATTTAGCTAAGGTTGGAACTGATAATATTGATGTATTCCTTGTTCTGGTTGGTGCCAGCAATCAAAGCATTGAGTTCTTGGGCTAGTGTGGTAGTCATTTGGATAAATGCGAAAGCAAATGGTATAGAGGAAAAAAAAGGGGTCCCGAGGGGTGGTTGGGACCATGAAGAAGAAGGGTTTCAAATGATAGGTACCACTGCAATCAAGGAGAAAAGGAGGATCCAAAAGGATAGGAGCCAAATAAGGGTGTCGGAGATGGGTCGGATCCACACAAAAAAAAAATGTGTTAAAAATGATAGGTATCACTGGAATCGGGGCGAAGAGAGGAACCCAATGGGATAGGTCCCAAATAAGTGTGTCGGCAGGACCACTATTCTTGTGTTTGTTTTTACTCCTATGGAGTTATACTCATGCCTGAATAATACTACAATGAAGAAATGCCCAAATACTTAACAAGAAGAAATGTGTAGTAATTTCGCAACCAGAATGTAGAAGGCACCATTGTGGGGAAAAAGATCTTGTCTATTCTATTTTTCTTTTGTTTTTGTCCCCAGGGGTAGGATATTCAAGGTTTCTATAGACAAGTGTTTTATATGTTCTATAGCTCTCTGATATACGTACGAGGTCCAACAGTAGTACTCGACCTAATATCTAAGGGAACCAACTAAGGAGGCTAGACCATTCCCTTAGTTGTACTACCCAACTACCCAGGTACTAGAGAGTATCTTCCCGAGTGTTGTTCTTGGTGGCACTATAGCAGTCAAACGGCCAATCGGTTTATCTATGGAGGGATTTAGGAGATCTAGGTTGATCTGTATATAGGTGTTGTCTAATGCACTACCACTCAAAGGGGTACCGATAGGGACAAGGGTGGCCAACAGATGTGCACTTAGGTACCACTTGTATTTCCTATGTGTATGACTCCCTGGCCCTAGTTTTATGCACGTAACGATAGATCTTTGTAGATTTAAGATGTTGGAATATGTCTCTACCCTGGAAAAAAAATTAACCCACAATTTTTTTCCGAGGAAGGTGCTCTAATACCACTTGTAGTGTAGGAACACACACAATTTTAAACTTTTGAGCTCTATATTTTTCACCTATTAGAAATAAAAATTTACCCAAAAAAGCATAAACTTGGAGAGTTGTCTTTTAATTTTTCATTGGTTGTTATTTGGCAGTAAGGCGTTTACAATATCTGTCATTGATGAGTTTCCTTAATTTGATAAAATGATCCTAACGATCTCCGAAGTTTTGGAGCCGCCTGAGTTTTAAAAATAATCTCACAACGGTCGCTTTGCCACTCCGCCCTTCGGGTGTTCCAACAAGTCTAAACAACAAAAGCCCCAAAACTCCGAAACCCAAAGATAACAACTCGTGATAAATCCTAAATAATTTACAGGCGCATCATAGGACACATGTCTTTTTAATATTTCATGGGATGACACATGGCAGTTATTTTTGACATTTTCGTTGGATGATTCACACGTTTTCGAGTGACACTTGCCAACTCTCTTTTCTTGACACGCCATCCAGAATGACGTCATCTCTACCAAGTCACCCCAAGAGATGGCCCTTCGGGAGTTTTAACAAAGATTGAGTTCACAAATCACCAAAGTATAAAAGTGTTCAAGCATTGAACATTTCAAAAAGTAAAAAGGACTTAATAAAACATTTAATAACGACGGTTAATCACAATTAAGAGTTAATTAATTACTTCGCAGTTTCGGATTTCAGAAGGTTTCGCTTATGTTATATTCAAAACCTCTGAAGTCTAAACTTTCAAAATACTTAAAGTTAAACATGATTAATTAATACTTAAGGGTGATTTAGATATTAACCCCTCCATGAATTCGGACTTCGGGAGGTTTCCACCTTGTCACACCCCAAACTCTCGAACATGAACCGTCGAAGTATTGATGGCATTTATGATCGATTAAGGATAATGATTTCAAATAAGGATTGTGAATCACCAGGTATGAATCCCATTAAGGTTAATAAATTCTTCATCAATAAGGCTATATGAAGATCAATAAACTTTTTGAATAAAATCACTTTATATTTCAAAGTCATTTTTACCATTTGCAATTAGCAGTTTTTATCCAGTGAAGAAATCATAGAATTCTCTTGTAACAGGTAAGCTTATTCTTTTTTCTTGAGGATTATGTCACAACAAAAAATTGCAGAGAATCTTGATGCATCGAGTGATGATTCAAACTCGAACACAGACGTTCTATCAAACACAACTCTATGAGTCACGGACGCCATTAAAACTTGGACATAGGTCTTCAATGTCTTAGTGAGATCATCAACTGCCCAAATGACTCTAACGAAAAAGATGATGACTCCTATACATCTAAGCTTAGGAATGTAGCACAGTTGGAGCTGCATAATATCATTGCATGACTAAGAATCATACCATACAACGATATGATAAGTTGGGCTTTGGAACATATTGACATCCAGACTAGGAGCATCGTCAACCACTGGCAGGTTGCCATCAGCTCTTTCTGAACAGATTACTTAAAAGTAATGTACAAACTCTCCCCTACTCCTAAATACACTTACAATGCCGCATTATTTCTAGAGTTTGAGAGAAAGGAATGCACTCAATATGCCATAAGTGGTCATGATATAATCAAAACCTGGTGGGGACATCTAGAGAATTTCAGAGTCAACGTTCATGGTATGTAAGCCATGACGTCTTTGGACACTCATATGTTGTATGTATCCATGATGCCTTGTCGCCTGTTCGATAAGAAGAATCCTGCACATTTTTCGGTTGAATGGGTATCTATCATGAACAAGGTAGCCAAGGGCTATACTTTCAATTGGGCCAAAATGTTGTCGGATAATTTGGCCAAAGAAATCGTCGATTATAAATCATCAAAATCAAAAGTGAATCCTGCCTCTTTTTACATGTCAACATATGTTATGGATGTCATCTATTTCATGACACATTTTCCCCTTATGAACTGGAATTGGAACCCATCTAGTTCTGAACCAATTCATTTTTATCACTCCAAGTTATGGGAGGATAAAGCCAAGGATTTCTTTTATGAAATATGTCACAATCTCATAGTACATGTTCATATAACCATTTATGGTCACCTGTGTTAGGTAACTAGAGAGGTAGTAGTGGGGGCCCAAAGCGCCCATAGTGATAACAGTGGAGGCCATTCAATGTAAGGTGGACTAGGTCCACTATATTATTAAATAAGGCCCACTATGGTATTTAGATATAATAAATGGATAGTTAGATATAATAAATGTAAGAGGACTTCTTAGAAGGTTCTACTTCTAGAAGATTCTTCCTCTAGAATGTTCTTAGGTGATGGTAGCACTATATAAAGGGGTTCAAGAAATGTAATGGGACATGAAGAGAAATATTGTATTTGGAGATGAATCTCATTAGGAGGAATCCCCCTCAAAGACGCAAGTGAACATGAGAGGATCCCTTCTGATCCGTCAGGATTTTTAAATGACTTATGGTTGAGTTTTAATTTTGCATGCGTTAATTAACCATTTGAGAAACTTAGTGAAAGAATGAGGAAAGAAGAGGAATTATAACATCCATATACATATGTTCAGATCTGAAATGCAATAAAAGACAGCAAACCATAACACGCAGATTGATAACGGAGTTCGGCACAACTTTGTCTACGTCTCCGGGCCTTTTCTCTGTGGGGGAGGCTTCTTTATTTTTGTTCAAATTCTCAAAAGTACATCGCTGACATTCCAAATGGATACAAGACTAATCTGGTCATGTTCTTCCAGATCTCTAGAACCATGCAAAGAAAACAGCATGCAAAACGAACGTCCGGAGCTCCCAAAAATGGTCCGACAGCGTCTCCTCCTCAAAAGCTTCTCTGCCTCAAAATGGCTTTGGCTTGGCTTCTCCTCAGCATAATTATGCTCTGAATTCCCTCAAAGCTATCCCCATGGCCTCAAACAGGCCTGGGTTATATAGCTAGAAAGGTAGTTTCTCATCTCCAACTTCCTCCAAGAAGTTAGGCTCCAAAACTACCCAATAACTCCCAAAAATGAAGTAAATACATTAAAAATGAGTTAAACAATAATTAAACCCAAAAATTGGTTAAATAACCCACTTTATAACTATAAGTCGAGTCTATCCCCCGAGCCTTGGCACGCGCCCCTCTTGGAAAGGTCATATGGTGCCATGTGGCCACGCGCTATCCCAAAGGCTAAGCGCGGGCCACCCCTTTCCGTGCACTAGCACCCGGTCGCATGGCAAGTGTACATAGGACCACGGTCAAAGGTTATAACAAAACCCCATGCACAAATCCATATATCAAAAGGGTCATATGGAAATACAATGGAACCGCGGGTCGGGGCTAAGCCCTGGCCCGACCCCCTGCCATATACATTGAAACATAAACTTAAATATAGTGTAGCCCGCATACATAACAAGTCAGGAGCAGTGGTTTATTGGTCGGAGGGCACTTGCGAAGGCGCTAGGTGGAGGAGGAGGTCACCGGTTCAAATCTGGTCGACTACCAAAATTTTGAACAACCCAATAGCCAATAAAGGGGTGCCACATGGCAGCCCATGACTGGGCCACGTGGCACCTCAACAACCAATCACAATACGCCACACGTCAAACACTAATTGGTCCACGTGCCAGCCACGTCAATCTTTCGTACTGCTTCATCACCCGCTGCGTCAGCCCTGTCGTACGGCTCTGTCACCTACCACATCATCCATGCCACATCATCATACAGTCACCACATCAGATGTTGACGTCATCCATGCCACATGTCACCCTTCCAGTGGTGACACGTGTCACCTTGGGATTGGCCCAACTGTACGCCCAAAAGTCCAAATCTGCCTGGCACGTGTCACTACTCGAGGCTGCCATGTGTCAGTTGTACAGACCTACCATGTGTTGCCTGTACGGACCTACCATGTCAACATATGGACATGCCACATCAGCATCCGTACAGACTATACGGACTGCACAGTCAGCAAAAAAAAAATTGCATGTTTGACTTTGCGGACAGAATGTGATATCTTCTCCATACGGACTTCGTTTGACAAAGTAAATATACCATCGGAATCAGGAAGACGAGACGAACGCAATGGTACAGGTTTCGTTGAATTCTAAGCACTTTCATTTTTGAGCATTTTTCAAGCCCTGTCAGGCTTTCGGATCCGATTTCGGATCACACCTCCCCACAATAAGACCTTTTGGTCCCCAAAAGGTTACTAACCAGTCAACAAGATCGAGATAGGCCACCTGGCTTGCTCTTTGTCTCTGAAATAATGATTACATTAATGGAAGCAAAATACAATGAAGTTGAGACATCCACTTCTGGCAAAACCAAGTGGTTGGTTTCTTTCCTTCACGATGTTCCTCTTGCTTCGCTTGTAATCCTTCCTCCTTTGTGAGTACATGAAAAATCCTTTTGTCCTTCCTTGGACGAAGCTCCAGATTAAGCTTCCAACAACTAGCCTTTTGATGTCCACTCTTGTTGCAAAACGTGCAATGAGTTTTTGGCATCCAGACCTGTTTACCCTTCTCTTTCTTCCATTGTGGACTTGAGCCTTTATGTCATGTTTCCTTCCTGGTCGACATAGGTTTCCTGTACAAAGTTTGTCTCTTCCAACACTTGGCAACACAATGCTTAGGTGAATGACAATAAGTACATGGATAAAGATTCTATAAGTTCCGGTTTACTTGATTATGCGTGTTATAATCAAAAGGAGAATTAATAAAAATATGACCATTATACCTTCCATGCTGATCTTCAATTTTCTTTGGAGACGACTTGCATTCACTACCACAACCCTGAAGTGATGCGCCATTTCCTTTTGTGAAGTGTTCTCGTAATGTCTTAAGTTGGCCATTTGAAGCATTACTTGCTTC
>JZKD02S1910643.1:1619083-1646320 GCA_000966675.3 Picea glauca
ATAAAAACCCCAAAAATGACTAATAGAACTCTGAAAACGGATCATGGCTCATCCGGGCATGACCTCTTCTACATGTGACCATAAGCTTCCCTGAGCTTCTCTTTGGAAAAAACACCTGTACAAATCCTCAAAATCCTCTGAAACCTGTCCCAATGTGTTCAGAGCATAACAATTAGCCAAACATGATTATTCAATCACAGAAAACAAACATAGGCTCACCAAACCATGTCCTCGATCAATGAGGGCTTCAAGCTCCCTGGAGCTTGCTAAAACTTCAATGGTGAAAAACTTGTAGAAGAAGTATTCAAATGGCCTTGATAATAGCACCAATGGATTCAGGACGTCCAAAAACCCCTAGCTGGGCTTTTACGGCACCTCAATCGACCAAAAGATGAAGAAGTTAGGCCTCCTCCATTTTCCTCCTTCAAGCTTGCTGAAACTGGTTCGCCAAAATGCACCCTTTGTGCTTGAACCCAGCACACATGCCATTTAAGACGTAAAAGCCCAAAACCGGGCGCAACCACGCCAACGATGAAAACTGTAGAATGGTTAGGGCGCCTCCAGCCCCTAACCGCTTAGCACTCGGGCATATGGGGGTCATGTGACCTTGTTTTCCCACACAAAAGGGCTAGGTTCCTAAACCCAATGGTTTAGCGCCAAGTGTTTAAAATGCGCACATTGTCCGTTTAAATATGCGTGCATATGGTCATGTGGTGGTCGTATGTGAAAGGGGGTTGGGGCTTAGCCCCAACCTTGTCCACGCCCAAACTCACATATTAATTCAATTTAAATGTAATTGAAACCATAAATATAACAAAGAACATAGTGTGGGCTATTGGTAATCCAGACCATGTAAAGGTGCTCCACCCAGGTGGGAGGTCCAGGGTTCGACTCTCGTGGACTCCATATTATTTTGAACAACCAACAACCAATACCGGGGTGCCACGTGGCACCACACCATTTGCCGAAAATGATGCCACATGTCACAACACGATTCGCCTAGATGTCATCCAATCCAAAACTGCCACATCATCTCTGCCATGTCATTGTACGACCTCCATGTCAGTGTACGGTCATGCGACGTCAGCATCTGTATGGATTGCACAGTCAGCATCCATTTTTTTTCCTGTTTGACGATCCGAACAAATCACAATATCTCTCTCTCCCGACATCCGTTTGAGATGAAATGAATTGTGTTGAGTTTGTGATGAAGAGGGCTACACTCACGTTCATTTTGGGGAAATTCTGAGAACGTTGATTTTTGAGCTAAAATTTGACCCCTGGTCCAGATTTTGATCAGTATGGGCCGAGGCTGAGGAAAAATAATCTGTTATAACTGCACGCAGCCCAGAAATATAGCAAGGGACTGTCAGAACCCTTTCACCACTTGCAATTATTGGAACTCCTTCAAGCATGTCATTGAGGACTACCCTGTGTTGCTAGCTAAGCTTCAGGAAAGACAAGGACCCCAGCAGAACCCACAAGTGAAATTGATCTATGTTGAACCTCGCGGAGCAGACCCTAGAGTCGTTTTTATCACTTGAGGAGGCACTGCTATAGGAGAGGATAGAGTGACCCAAGGAAAGATCGCAGAAGACTCAGGTATTAGGAAGCTATAGAGAAGGCCCAAAATTTTGATGTGAAGAAAGAAAGACAAATCTTTGAGGAAGCAAGGCAAGAGTTCAAAGAAGGTTAAGTTTCTTCCTCAAAGACATGCCTAGAAATAAGAGAATATGGGATGCCTCATGCATTTGATCAATCGGTTTCACCAAAAGAAGAAAAAGAGGTAAGTAAGCTCATCGAATTTTTATACACTTGTATTAAGTTGATTCAGAATGAAATGTTGTGCAAGAGCTACAGAACTTAATCAGACAGTACGAGATAGGAGAGATAGACCCCTTACTGAATAGGGCAGTACACATAATTGGTAAGAAGAGAAGGACAAATAAATAATTGCACTTGAATGCTCAGATAGGAGAATATGATATAGACTATGTGGTCCTCGACTTATGGTCGAAGGTCAATGTCATGATGAAGAATACTTGGGCACTAATGGGAAAACTGAGGTTGATCTATTCCCCTATCATACTTAGGATGGCTAATCAGCAAGTTGTCATCCCATTTGGACGATTGGATCATGTCCCTGTGGGCATCGATGGGGTGAGAACATTTTCAGATATTGAGGTAATTGAGATAGTCGATGACAGTTTCCCTTACCCTGCATTGTTAGGAATTGATTGGGCCTTTAACAATTCCAGTGTAGTTGATTTGAAGAAAATAAGTATGACCTTTGAAAGAGATGGCCTTTGGGTCATTACACCATTAGATCCAGATGTAGGTCTATGATACACAGAGCCCATTAGAGAATAAGACCACGCATACGAATTGGAAAACATCTACAAACTAACAGCCAAACAGCAAGACTACATCAAACCTACAGTCAATGGGAATCTAAGCTAGCAAAGTGACAATGCGTGTTCATCAAATTCAAAAGAAGAACTAGAGAACTGGAAGAACCAGATGTATGAAGTATCTACTAGAAGATGTGCTATATTAACCAGAGAAGTTCACTGGATCGGCACAACATTGAGTAACTTACCCACATTTGATGGTCTGAATCCTTTAGAAGCCTTCCTATCAGAATTTGAAGCAAATGTACCAACACAATAGAGACTATTGGCCATGTATGAGGCCCTGAAAGCTACACCAGCAAGATGGTGGGGGACACATAAAAGCAATATTATAGACTGGACACAATGTCAAACTTTAATAACAGCATGATTCTCAGCACAAGCAGCAAGTTGCGAAGTAAGGAACACTGGTCGAAGTTTAACAAAAAAACATGTGCAAAGCTGCAAAGAGGCCTGGAGCAACATCCCTCGAGAAAAATGGGTGCACAGATTCATTAACACACTGGATACGATCCCTATCAACTGGTACCTTCAAGCAAAGTTGTGCCTCATCACTGCAGACTGGGAAGGTATGATTCAGAATTTTGTAACCACCTTTTTATTTGAAATTGAATATCCTTCAGTAGACCAAGCATTACAGATTGTCAGAAAGAAGGTATTTGAGGAGGCATCTAGACTCCCTATGGAACAAGAAGAGGACGAATGGACTGCGCCTCTCCAGAAATTGCAGAGCTGCTACAACATCAATGTCGATGACGATGATGATCCCAGGAAGGTGAACATCGCAGAAACAGAAGGCCAAAGAAATGTGGAAGGACCGGGAGTTGAGCTACCATTTATTGGTCAGCCAATCAAGATTAAAAAATCCAACATTGGGACAGAGGAGACATCGAAGCTTTCCAATGTAAGAGATTATTGGGATGTTTCTACCATTGACAAGATTATAGAGTTATTGCACGAGTATCAAGACTTGTTTCCAACCAAGTTCACTGATATGAAGGGTATCAAAGGTCCTATGGGAGAGATGAGGATCCCTTTGAAACAAGGTGCGAAGCCAGTCAAGAAAAGACCCTACATATTGAACCCAAAATACAAGGAAAAAGTGAAGATTGAGCTCAACATAATGTTGGAAGTAGGGATTATTGAACCTGTCAAAGAATCAGAGTGGATTAGCCCTATGGTCGTGCAAGACAAGAAGACAGGAGAAATCGGGATCTGCGTAGATCTCAGGAATTTGAATTATGCTTGTTTGCATGACCCTTTCCATAAACCATTCATTGACGAAGTGTTAGATAATGTGGGAGGCTAGGAGGTATATTATTTTACAGATGGATTTTTAGGATACCATCAGATCCAGATTGCCAAGGAGGACCACCACAAGACCACGTTTTCCACAGAATGGGGATCCTACCAATATACAGTGATGTCATTTGGACTGAAGAATTCCCCATCCATATTTTCCAGGGTGGTGGTAGGAGCCTTCAAGAGTTCTTACATAAATTTTTAGAAGCATATTTTGATGACTATACTGTGTTTAGTTTGTTAAAAAACCATATTGAATGTCTAAGGCTAATGTTGGATAAATGCAGGAAGTGTCAAATTGCTTTAAATCTGAATAAGGGCATCTTCTTCTCACCATTTGGAGAACTATTAGGACATATTGTATGCAAGCAGGGATTGCTGGTTGACCCATCAAAAATTGCAATTGTTGTTGATTTCCTGCCTCATGCTTCGGTCAAACAACTGCGCACTGTGCTGGGACATACTAGCTATTAAAGGAAATTCATTAAAGGATATGCCCAAATTACAGCACCGATGAAGTTGTTGAAGAAAGATTGTTAGTTTAGCTTGACAGAAGAATGCCATATGAGCTTCGACACACTGAAACAAAAGATGGTTACTGCGCCTATTCTGGTCTTCCCAGATTAGAGCAAAGAGTTTCATGTGCATGTCGATGCGTCCTCTATTTAATTGGGAGATTTTTTTGCCCAACTTGGAGAAGGGGATATCGACCATCTATTAGCTTCTACTAGCAGGAAAATATCTACAGCTAAAATTAATTACACCACTACCGAGAGAGAAAGATTAGCCATGGTGTATGCGTTGCAAAACTTATGCCACTACTTGTTGGGAGGACACTTTAAAATGTTCACAAATCACTCTGCGTTGAAGTACCCAGTCAACAAGGCAGTGTTGGGGGGGCGAATAGGCAGATAGATTCTGTTATTTCAAGAATATGATTTTGAGATCATAGTTAAGCCAGGAAGAATGAACAAGGGACCTGACCACCTCTCAAGGTTGGAACATGATGAAGAACCCACTAGTTTGGAGGATACACTATCAGATGCACGGCTACTCGCCATTAGAAATATTGATGACCACTTTGCGGACATAGTCCAGTTCCTGTCAACATGAATGGCACCTAATGAGTACATAATTCCCCAAAAGAAATAGTTAGTGGTGTGCGCTGCAAAATTTTCAATTATAGTCGGTTAGCTATACAAGATGGGACCCGATGAGATATTAAGGAGATGCATTATGGAGACAGAGCGACCACTAATCCTTGCATAAGCTAATGAAGGCATCGCAGGAGGACATTATGAAGGGAGAGTAACTATACAGAAGGTTTTGAGAGTTGTCCTTTGGTGGCCTACCTTACACAGAAATGATAAAGATTATGCCAGAGACTGTGATGTATTCCATAGAGTTGGAAAACCATCACAAAGAGATGAAATGCCATTAGCACCGCAAATGACCCTACAAGCATTTGAAAAGTGGGCCATTGACTTCGTGGGACCTATAAACCAACTAGGAAAGCACACAGGAACAAGGTATATCATTACTGCAACAAAATACTTAACCAAATGGGTTGAAGCCAAAGAAGTAAAAGACTGTAGTGAAACTACAGATACGTGTTTTATATTTGATGACATAATATCCAGGTTTGGATGCCCTGAGATCCTTATGAGTGATCAAGGCACACACTTCATCAATAAGACAGTTGAATCCCTAACTAAAGAATTTGCAGTCCACCATCAGAAGAGTGCACCTTACTTTCCACAAGCAAACGGAACAATTGAAGCATTGAACAAGATCTTGGAGACCGCATTGACAAAGATTTGTAGTGTGAACAGGGATGACTGGGATTTAAGAGTACCTACAGTACTGTGGTCCTATAGAACCAATTGCAAGAAATTAACGATGTAGACCCCTTTCAAGTTGGTTTATGGTATTGAAGTTGTTGTTTCGATGGAATACTTAGTGACAACCTTAAGAATTGTTGCCTTTACAGGTATGGATGAGACTAGCTCTATTCAAGATAGGCTTGCACAGTTGGTTGAACTGGAAGAAGACATATTTATTGTAGGATTCCACCAGCAGGTTCAAAAGGGAAGACAGAAGGCCTATCATGACAAGCACATCAAGAAGAAGGCATTCAAGCAAGGTGATTTAGTATTGATGTATGACAGTAAGTTTATAAAACACCCTGGGAAGTTTAGAACGCATTGGCTCGGACCATATGAGATTGCCTATGTTACCAAAGGAGGAGCTGCACAGATGAATACATTGAATGGAGAATGGAAGAAAGGGTTGGTGAATGGGAGTCAGTTGAAGTTGTACTATGAAAACCAGCTACCTCGCAGGTCTCAGTAAACTCATGAGGAAAAGGGTCTAGGTACCAAGTGTAGTTGAAACTAGGTACCAGACACAGAAAAGACAGTCTGCACAAGGATGTGACGGAGGCATATAACAGAAAGCAAAGGATGCACTATGTAGTCCAAAGTTGAAGTAAAGGAGAAGGATCATATCTGAAGTGCCTCGGGATGAGTCATGGGTGAGTGTTGGGGGCCTGTTGGCCCTTGGTTATGGAAGAAGAGTGAAGATCAAGAAAGAAAAGGTGAAATGCGCACTTCGCGGAAGACACAGTGACTGTCACTGAGTCGAAGTGAGTAGAAGAGAAGGAAAGATGGACCAAAGTACGGAAACGCAAGTCATGGGATGAGGATATTGAGGATGATAGATCAAGAAAAAGTACAACTCAGCAAGCAAGGAAGATGGATCGAGTACAACTCAGCAAGCAAGAAAAAGCCACCGTTGGATGCTTTGGAGCACCGTGTGAGAAGGAAGGAAAGACAGGCTGGTGAAGCCCAGAAAAAGAGGTTCAAGTTGACCTAGGGTTTTAGACACCTAGGGTTTTTGTATCTAGGGTTTTGGCACCTAGGTTTCGACCTAAGGTTGTCGGTGAGGTATTGTAATGTATAAATAAGGGTCAAGAGGACCTGGGTCGAGTTGGTACGATATTGTTGTTGATCTAGCTATAATATTGTGTGAAAGATCATTGTATTGTGAGAGAGAAATGTTGAGAGAGAGAGATCCTTCAGGTATTGTAATATCTTCAGCTATGTGCGAAGTTCAAGTTCTGCAGCTGGGTGCACAGGAAAGGGAGAGAAAGAGAGAAGAGAGGGAGAATCTGCTAGTTGAGAGCACAGACAAAAACTGTATGCTTTATCTTAATAAATCATAAGCACAACTCTGTGGATGTATCCCTAGAGAGAGGGTGAACCACATATATTAATATTATGTGTTTTGTGTATGGTTGATGCCTTGATCTTTGTCATTGTTATATTGTTATTTGCATTGTTATATTAGATCAGATCTATAGTTGTGCAGGATAGATTTAGCTTAACAAGTGACAGATGCATATTGTGTTGTTGTTGTACTAGCTCCACTTGGTATTCCCCTGGTTGTATACATCTTTGTCCTGCAACCCCCCCATAGTTGCTTCAAGTGAGACTGCATCTACTTCGCAGGTTTTGCTGAAAGGGCCAGTAGTTAGGGCTTGTTGGTGCACTCTTGGAGCTAAACCATGGGTTTTCCCCTGTGCCAACGGGACCCTGGTTCTCTAGTCTACTTCATCACTATGGTCCACACGTATCCATGGGACCTTGGTATATGGTTGTACATCAAGCGTTGAGGACAACGCTTTCATAAGGGGGATGGAATGTAGGGTAGCTAGAGAGGTAGCGGGGGGTGCCAGAGGGCCCATAGTGATAATAGTGGAGTCTATTCAATGTAAGGTGGACTAGCTCCACTATATTATTAAATAAGGACCACTATAGTAGTTAGATATAATAAATGGGTAGTTAGATATAATAAATGTAAGATGACTTCTTAGAAGGTTCTACTTCTAGAAGATTCCTCCTCTAGAATGTTCTTAGGTGATGGTAGCACTATATAAAGAGGTTCAAGCAATGTAATGGGACATGAAGAGAATTATTGTATTTGGAGTGGTAGCTCAATAGGAGGATTCCCCCTCGAAGAGGCAAGTGATAGGGAGAGGATCCCTTCCATAATAGGATCCACTGTACGGTGTTGCCCTACCTCAAGGGTTTGATAGTAATAAAGGAGATTGTGCATATTGTTCTTGTATATATGTTGTGGTGATTTAGTATTTAGTATTTGGTACTTAACAAAGGCCATGGAAGAATGGTATAAAACCCATTCATGATGGTAGGAAGAACACCTATTCTCTTGAAAAATATGCGAACAAGCATGTATTTTTTCCTTTGTAGGATGAAGGATCCAAAGAGGAATTTGGTCCAAGTGTATCGTTGATAAGTGGAAAGGAACTGTAGAATAAGTTAAGAAGGAAGAAGTGGTACATTTTTCCTTAATTGGTAAGCTAAAGGTAATACTTACTAGTACCAATATGGATGATTTACCTACATAAATTAAACTTATGCTTGATGAATTTGTTGATATTATAGTGGATGACTTATCAAATGCTTTACCTCATATGAGGAGTATTAGCCATCGTATTGACCTGATACCTGGAGAACGTTTTCTTAATAAAGCATCCTACAAAATGACTCCAGAAGAGAATGAATAAATTAAGAAATAAGTGCAATAGCTTCTGGATAAAGGATTGGTGAAATAAAGTTTGATCCCATGTGTTGTACCAACAGTACTCAGTCCAAAGAAATATGGAGGATGGTGCATGTGTATTGATTCAAGATAAATCAACAAGATTACTATAAGGTACATATTTCCGTTGCCTCGCATTGATGACTTGTTAGAATTTTTAAGTGGTGCTATGTATTTCTAAAAGATTGACTTGAAGAGTGGATATCATCAAATTAGGATAACAGAAGGGGATGAATGGAAAATTTCTTTCAAAACTAATAGTGGACTATATGAATGGTTGGTTATGCCTTTTGGGCTCACAAATGCTCCAAGTACATTTATGAGGTTGATGAATGAGGTTTTGAAATAATTTATTGGAAATTTTGTGATAGTATATTTACACGATATCTTGACATATATCCAGACAAGAGAGGCGAATCTAAGACATATCATAATGGTTTTAAATACTCTGCAAAAAGAAAAGTTACTAATAAATTTGATGAAATGTAGTTTTATGAAGAATGAGATGATATATTTGGGATTTGGGATATCTAAGGATGGTTTGAAGATGGACCCAGAGAAGGTTCAAGCAATAGTGAGTTAGCCTACTCCCAGAAATTTGTATGAGGTAAGAAGTTTCCATGGTTTAGCAAGATTGTATAGGAAATTTATCATAAATTTCACTTAGTTATGCACTCCAATTATTGAGACTATCAAAGAGAACAAAAAGTCATTTAAATGGACAGAGATAGCTGATAGAAATTTCAAATTGTTGAAGAAGAAGATTATTGAACTACTTGAGTTAGCTTTACCGGACTTTAACAAGTTTTTCCAAGTTGAGACTAGTGCTAGTGGGACTACAATAGGAGTTGTCTTGAGCCAGGAACAAATACCAACTGCATATTTTAGTGAGAAGTTGAATGAGGCTAAACATAAATATTCATATTATGATAAGGAGTTTTATGCAATTGTGCATGCACTGAAGAAATGGAGACATTACCTCATTCCCAAAGAATTTGTTTTGTACACTCACTATCATGCATTACAATTTATAAGTAGTCAACCAAAACTAAATCAAAGGCATGCTAAGTGGGTTGAATTTTTTCATAATTTTACCTTTGTGATTAAACACACAAGTGGTAAGGAAAATAAAGTTGTTGATGCATTAAGTAGAATTGATTTAATTTTGCAGGAATTTCAAGTCAGAACTTTAGGATTTGATGGTTTAAAAGAAATGTATCAAGATGATGTAGATTTCAAATATTCCTATGCAGCTTGTGAAAATAAGGATTGTTTTTCAAGAACAGTATGTTGTGCATACCCAAGTGTTCAATGAGGGAGAACCTAAGCAAGGAGAAGCGCAATGGAGGACTGTGAAGACATTTTGGCTTGGACAAAACTTTTTCTCAAGTAAATACTTTTTATTTTTACCCTGGTATGCATAATCAAGTGAAGAAATGTGTGGAAAAGTGCAAAATTTGCCATTGTGCTAAAGGGAGAAGTCGGAATACAGGGTTGTATCATCCACTACCAATTCCAAGCAGACCATGGGATGCAGTGAGTATGGACTTTCTGTTGGTATTACCAAGTACACATAAAGGAAATGATTCTATCTATGTTGATGTAGATAGATTTTCAAATATGGCTCATTTTATTGATTGTACCAAAACTAGTGATGCTACAAATATTGTTAATATTTTCTTTAGATAGGCAATAAGATTGCATGGTTTACCCAAAAGTATAGTTTCACATAGAGATACTATATTTTTAGGACACTTTTGGAGAACCTTGTGGAATAATCTTGGTACTAATCTCTTTTTTAGCTCAGCCTATCACCCACAAACTGATGGGAAAATAGAAGTGGTAAACAGAAGCCTGGGAAATATTTTGAGGAGATTTGTGAATGAGAATCCCAAGAAATGGGATCAAAGTCTTGCTCAATGTTATTGGATAAATCCATAAGTGCGGACACAAACCAATCTCCCTATATCCACCTGGATCTAGAACAAATCAAGACAGAATAATACTCTTTCCCTAGATTTTAACTATTGAATATACTAGGAAGCAAGAATAAAGAACATACCTTATGATCACTTCCTTTGGTATTTGTTGCTCCCGCTTTGCTCCAGTGCTCTCGTACAGCCAATACTAAAACAATACAAACCAACCGAAGTGAATAAAACACAATCTATTGAACAGTCAATCTATGTATATGATCAAGGAGTTATACAATAAAGTAGAACTAACTTTATGGGAAAGGGACATATTACTGTATCATATTGATGGAAAGTAAAGATTACAACCTGAGCCTTGATGTTGCAAACTTCCTTTCAATGGCCCTTGGCTCCGACACACACACTTTCTCACTTGTATGAAGAAGATCAACCACCTTTGATAAACTTGTTGGAGTTTCCTAGCTGTTGTAGCTTCAGTCCTTCACACAATCTTTCCCAATTATCCAATGTCTTGCTTAACCTTGTTTGCTTAACCTTTTCCATGAGAATTCACTCAATATATAGGAGATAATGAATTGGTTACTTGGATAAGAATGATCCCAAAATATTAGGGAATCCAGTACTAGGATAACCATTCGAATGCCACCTCATCCTTCTAGAAGATTCCCGTCTAGATGCTTCGAGAATTCATCTTTTTCCCTTATTTAGAAAGAGTTCACACCCTAGCCATACAACACAGTGTGAACTTCTCTCACCTTGGCTTAAAGCAGCGTGTGAGAATCATGCATTCTCGCAGGCAAATATACTAGCAACCTGCGAATAGTCCTCAAAAATATGATTTCTGGAAAGAGATGAAGGTAACTTTTCTCAGGAAAAAGTTCTAATGAAGAGCCTGAATACACCATCATCAATACATCATCATGTTGACCAAAATCATGGGTAATAGAATTCCCCCCAAAGTATGAGGTTGGAACTAGTGACAGCTGATAGACTTTGTAAGCTGCATGTGTGTGTCAACAACCAGGAGCACATCTAATCGGAAACCTGTGAACAACCAAGCATCTGTAGAAAATCATGTATATCAATTTTGAGGTAGGAATTTCCATACTCAGATCATAGACTGATGACATTATAGACATAGGTCATGGCCACCAATCATACACTGTGGATCCATGCCGTCAAAATATAGCATATCCACCTGAATACACAGTGGATCTATGCGAGAAATTTCAAATCAAGATGACATAGCCACGAAACATACATAGTGGATCTATGTGTCGCAAATTATACATACTCCATCGCAACCTAGATCACCAAGATAATATCCAGGGTCTTCAATCTCGTCGCCCAAAGTATGAATCTAACCATGTGATTACATGTTTTGAAGTCGAACATGGTGGAAACCACTTGATTACCGGTCATTGATGAAACTGTTAACAAGTGCGAGTGAAATCACCATTGATGACAATGACTCCCAAGGTACCATAGTAAAATCCATCGAGTGTGAATAAATGAGTTGATGTCGAACATCCAACGGAATCTTTCGATCAGGGGTCAATGATGTAAACCCACTGTCGAAAGCGAGGAAACTTGCCATTGAGGCATGCAAGTTCCAAGGTACTAAATAATTTCTAAGTCTTGATTCTGGATAATGATCTGAAGTCGACGGAACAAAACTCGTCACAGGAGGGCCTTAATGTATCCCCCATCAATGACATGAAATGAGTAAGAGTTTGAAGGTGAAACAGAGCATGTTGCAATTTGGACTGGACACAGGGAAGGTCGACACGGAGAGAATGGATAACTGTAGATGGCCGACTCAATATAGGTTTCAAATGGACTTCTCTTGAACATATGAACGACACGACCAATGATTTGGCAGCATTGACTCAAAGACGACACATGGAATGACCTTGTAATCAATCGAAAGAGAGACAAATGGATTTCCCAAACCAACTTCAAATGATGAATAGGGGTGTCATGTTCAAGAGAGACACTTACTGCCAATCAATACGAAAATGAAACATATCCCTTTCCCAAATTTTCCCCCACCATTTCTGGCAAGTACCTCTTTATTTTTACGCAAGCTGGAGGAGGATAGCATATGCTTGTTGATATAAGCTCATCCTTTGGATGAGTCCCTCGGAGTATATTTAATGAACCCTAAGAAGGAGTGGCTCGGTCCCATCACGAGTCTGTCAATGTTTGTTTAACGAGTCCAAAGATAGTAAACTCGAAGGTTTTTCAAGATTATAGAGTTTGGAAAAACACTTAAAAGAGAAATCTCTCGGTTCCTTTTTCGTAAAATAGTCTAGACGAGACCGAAAAAGAGAGAAATTATCGCTCAACAGACACGTACTTAAAACACTTTATCAAGCATGAAAATAGCAAGGTCGCTCGGTGATATTTTCATGTTTAGAGAGTCTGAAAAGAGCTTAAAGAGGACTCCAGGGGTGTTCCTTTTTCGTATAACCTTGTTGAGCCTGAAAAAGTGATAAAAGTATGTTCGACCACGTTCTCATGTTTTTTACGAGCGCAAGAACGGACAAAAACGACGCTCGAGGTTTTATGTAAAAATCATAAAAAACAATAAAAAAACATGTCATAACAAAGAAAAATATGTCCATAACCCTGTATTGAATAATCAAAATCATCACACCTGCAATAAATACACTCAACATAACATTTATGGATTAGGGTTTAGTTGAAAAATAATCATAAAAACCCAAAATGATATAGTAAAAAGTAAATAAAATGAATAAAAACTCTTTTTTACCACAGCATTTTACATTTCCACTATTGAGCTCCAAAACCCCCTTTTTACCCTCCGAGTTTGGTGTCAATTTGCGGGATCTACAAGAGACCATTCAACAAGCCATATGCAACATTAAGGTAAGATTTTCATCCTTGACATTTTCATGGTTTAAATTTTTGATTTCATTGGTTAATTTTTCAGTTTCAAGTTGTTTTTTGAACCCTACATGCGCGTAGGCATTCTCGCAGGCAGTACATACGGGGCCTGCGAGAATGATGCATTCTCATAGGTGATATTTAAGCCACCTGTGAGGTTCTCACACTGTGCTAATGGGGCACCTGCGAGAATTCCATAACCCAAAAAAAAAAAAAAATTAGCCAAATGAAAAAACTCTAAAGCATGAAAAATTTATCAATCCTCCTTTTATGTTCCTTGTGCAGATATTTGACCAGAAATATGGTGCTTGAGTGGCGTGAAAGGGAACATGAAGAGGATAATGCAATGGCCGAGAATCATCCTCCCACCATAGCTTCATTGAGAGATTGTGGGCTCTTGAAATATTTTTGCATCCCAGGCATGAGGGCCCAAGTCAGACTACTAGAGTACTTGGTTCGTATGTGGGACCCAAATCAATAGGTTTTTCATGTGGGAGCTCACATAGTGTCCATAGAAATTGAGGACATATACTTTTTGACTAGATTATCCAGGCGAGGGTATTATGTCAGCCTGACCGGTAGTAGAGGTGGTGGGTTAAAGATGAGTGAGTACTGCAATCAATAATGTGTACCTGAGGCTGAGAGGAAAAAAGGAAAAGTGGCTATCTGGGGGGTACAAGACTTGACCCTCCGCACTATTCTTTTCACTATAGCTCGGATGGTTGGGAGTTCTGCTCCTCATATGGAATTACAGAGCTACTTCCAGTATGCCATTGAGTGTACTGAGCCTCGATTATTCAACTGGGCATATGCTCTGCTTCGCAGTATCAAAAAGAAATTAACCAAATGTAGGCGAGGTGAATTGAAACAATTTGGGTATGGATCTTTACTAGTGTCCTTCTTCCTTAAGAGGGTCCCCGTATTTAGACTACAGGTTGAGTGGAACCTACCGAGTCCTAGGGATCCAAGGATGTTGAGATGGTGTCAGCTCATGGCCCGGCATGTGGCAGGACCAATCGTTAAGTACGACGATATTTTCTTTGACTAGCTTCAAACCCAGATGTTGATGGTCGATGACTACGCTTATGTTGGGTTGGATTTCTGAGAAGATCCAGATTTGGCATTGCCTGAGGATGCTCAATGGGGTGACCTTGGTAAGAAGTACACGCATTTTCTCTTTTTAAATGTTTTTGTGAATTTTTATCATATTTAAATGTTTTTGTTTTATATATATTTATCCGAAGAATAACACAAAATGTTTGTTGATAACACAGATTTTGGACCGTATAGACCTCCTAGCACTTATCCTATCCAGAGGCGAGGAGAGGTAGCAGCACCACCACAGTATGCTGAGGATTATCAGGTGGTGGAACAGAATTTAGAGGGCCTAACAGTAGACATTCCAGATATGACTCTGGAAGAGGTTCCATGACGCGATCAGCGTCACACTGTAGGGGTATCAGCAGCTATGAGTTGACTGCTCCGTAGGGTTGCTAGGGCAGTCGTGTGTTACCGTGATCGTCATCCATGACGTCATTTTGTAGAATCTATAAGCTTCAATTTTTGATATTTTGGTCTTCAGACAAACATTTTGTAAAAACTCTTTTGATCGTTATATATACAGATCGTTTCTACCGGTTTACTTTATAATGTGTAAACTTTGATGTGTTTAATTTATAAATGGTTCAAATGTCTGTCCAATACATAATTAGCCAATACATTTGTTAATGTATTAAGACATCTAGGAATATGTTGATATTCAATGTGATCAAAATATCGTTCCAAGAGGCGAATTCTCAAATACACCCGTAACAAAGTAGGACTTTGAATAGAGTAGATATTACTTAACTGTAGTACTACAAGCTGTGAATCGAGTCGCACAACCAAATGGTGAATTTCAAGTGAGATAGCATCAACCAATAATTCAATAACAATGTTATACTCTGCAATGTTATTGGTTGCATGGCCAAGGCATACACCTCGTAAAGATACAAGTTCGTTTGTTGGGGCATAGATTTCCCATGCAGCGAAAGCTAGGTTCCGAGTACTACGGCTAGCACCATCAGCAAAGCCAATATAGGGTAGCAAAGACTCCGACATCTGGCAATCAAACACAACGTCACATAAGGGCAGAGACCAGATAACATCAAAAGCAAACTAAAGTAACACACACAAAGTATGATACATAAAATACAAGTACTTGTGCACAAATGATTTATGCATAGTACTTCTTCAACTATAACCTATTCCTGGGTTCACTCAAAGGGATACCATCGTAATCGACCAGCTCATATGCTCCTTTTTCCAAAACTCAGCAAACAATATAAGGGCCTCGCCACATTGGTTCAAATTTCCCAGCTCCTAACACATCTCGATCTTGTTCATAGAGAAGAACAATATCACCTTTAGAGAAAATGTGAGGCTTGACATGCTTGTCATATTATGCCTTGACACGTTTCTTCTAGGCTTCTATAACTAGAGTGGTGTCACGTCAAGTTTCGTCTAATCACATTAAATACAATAGACGTTCTTCTTCAGTAGAAGTATTGGGTAAGAGTTCAACAGCTAGCTTCAGATAGGGTATCTCACATTCTATAGGAAGAATGGATTCCACACCATAGACCAATCGAAAAGGCGCAAACCCTGTAGCGGATTTAACAGATGTCTGGTATGCCCACAATGTTGAAAACAACATCGTGTGCCAGCTTTTTTTATGAATTCCTATCATCCGTCGAAGCATAGTTATAAGAACTTTGTTGATTGCTTCGACCTGACCATTAGCTTGCGGATAATAGGGTGTTGAGTTATCATGACGAAGACCCAACTTTTTTGTAAGTTCAAACATCATAAAATTCCTAAAGTGACTACCATGATCAGTAAAGATAGCTTGGGGAACACCAAAATGAGCTATGACATGGTTAAAAAGAAACAATGTTGCAGTCTTTCCAATATTATCGAATGTCGGCATCGCCTCGACCCATTTTGTAAAGTAATCAACATCTACAATGATGTAACCATGCCCCCCGACTGAGTGAGGGTGACATGTCATGAAATCGATACCCCATTTCGCAAATGGACCAACTGAGACCACGGGATGAAGAGGAGCAGGATGTGACCGAATTTTCTGATTGTAGGTCTGGCAAGCATGGCATTTCTGAATGACAGTAATGCAGTCATTGAACAATGAAGGCCAAAAATACCCTGCGCGTAAGATCTTCTGGGCAGTAGCATACGTAGACATATGACCACCAAATGCTCCGGAATGGCAGTCATTCAAAGCTTTCTCAGCTTCGTCAAATGTCAGACAATGTCGAAAAACAGAGTCAATACCCCGACAGTAAAGAGTATTCCCGAGGATAATGTATTGACAAGCTTGATAATGTATGCGACGTCATTCAGTACTAGACAAAGCAGGCCTAAAAGTCTGGGTTTGGAGATATATAATGATATCCCCATACCAAATATCGTCAGTGCTAATAAGGAAAAGAGATTCATTGGGTAATGAATCTACTGCTACATTTTTCGTGGCAATGTGAGGAAAATCGCATATCAACTCAGCAAAAACTAAGGATTTCTTAGACGTGGCACGATCGAATTCCAAGTCAAACTCTTGGAGTATGACAATCCATTTGGAGTATTTTCCCCCTAGCAATTGTCGTGTCAAAATGTGTTGCATAGGGTTGCAATGAGAAATCATTGTAGTTTTCCTTAAGAGGATATAATGCCAGAAGCGTTGAACGGCTTGAACGGCAGCCAAGGCCAGTTTTCCAACATGTTGATACTTGATTTCAATTGATGTGAGACTTTGACTCAAGTAATAAATAACATGTTCATCATGTGCATCATCCTCTTGGACGAGAACCATGCCAATGGTATACTCCGAGGCAACAAGATAAAGAAAATAATCATGACTATAATCAGGAGGAAAGAGAAGCGGAACTCACGTGAAGGATAACTTCAAAGCCTCAAAAGCATTGTTGGCAACAGTATCCCAGACGAACTCTAAATCTTTCTTTAGTAGCTGCGTAAAACCACGAGTAATCTCGACGTAATTAGGGATGAAACGACGAAGAAAGTTTTCTTTCCCCTGCAAACTTTGCAACTGGCGCAGTGTAGAAGGAGGAGGGAGATTAAGAATCACCTCAACCTTAAGAGGATCTACCCTGATCCCTTGACGTGAAACGATGAAACCTATAAGACGGTCAGATTCTACGCAAAAAATGCATTTATGAGGACTTAAACGTATACGATAGAACCGATAGTGAACAAAAATAGCTCGGAGATGAGTGGGGCGATCGACTCGGCGCAAAGAATGAGCTGGTAAATTGTCCAAATAGGGTTGAACGATATGCTTTATATCATGAAAAGCATAAGACATAGCACGTTGAAATGTCGCGCCAGCGTTCTTAAGACCGAAGGGGAGTTTCCTATAGGAAAAAGTACCCCAAGGACAAATAAAAATAGTCTTATGTTGGTCCTTGGGAGCGATGTTAATTTGATTATAGCCGGAGAAACCATCCATGAGAAAGAAGATTTCACTTCCGACACAGTCATTGACAATCTGGTCGACGAACGGGGTTGGAAAGTTGTCTTTTGGACAGGCTTTATTAATATCCCTATAATCAACACATACACGAATACTTCCACCTTTCTTATCAATCGATACAGGGTTGGAAACAACCCATTCTGTCAGAGCCACTGGATAAATAAAGCCAGCTTTTAGAAGTTTTTTAACTTTGATCTTGATAGCCGTCGCTTTACGTGGGTGGATTGGATGAAGGTGTTTTCGGACAGGTTTAGCTCTGGGGTATGTCTTTATCTCATGTACAACAATAGAAGGGTCGATACCTGGCATCTCTTCATAGCTCCAGGTGAAGATGTCACAAAATTCTTTGAACAGAGATGTATAGGTGATGATTTCGTCGGGAGAACACGAAGCTCCAATATGAACATTTTCGACTATCCCACATTTAACGGATATGTCAATGGGAATCGTGGGAGAGATATTACTGAGGTTCCCTTCGGCAAACACATCATGTGTAGATCTGGGAATGGTCGATATGACAACAATGGTCGACGGAGTCGAAATCCATTGGTAGTTCTCAAGAGTATGTTGCTCCAGAAAAAGTATGGAACGATGATGCCCATCATCCCAAGGGGTGTCCTCCATGACGGACATGATCATCTCATCAGTGGGAAAGATAACATGAAAAGGATTAGGAGACAACTCATCAAGAGAGGGGGTATAAGGTGTTGCCGATTGAATGGCCTGATAAGCAGACTCAACCGGACTTAACGGCATGACGTCACCGAAACGAGTGTGATCTCCAGGGTCAGGGACTATCCAAGGGTCGAAAGACACAGGAATTTCATGAGGTATGGTGGATATCATGTTGATAGAAGCAACTGACGGGCGCGGAACATCGGGCGGTGGAATGGGGAAAGTACCCATTAACTAAGAGTCCTTTAAAGGGCCTACACCGACATTCTCGTAACCCGGCGAGGTTTTAGCTATAAACGGCACGTTTCCAGTACGAGTATCAGAATTGAAGAAGGCAAGTTGGTCAACAGTAACAACCTTTCCTTGATGAGGAAAACGTACTACACAGAAAAGTGTTAACACAACAGCACGCATGGAATCGATCCAGCTACGACCAAGCAGAAGATTATAATCAAGGGGAGCATCAAAAACTTCCACTTCAACTTGGATTGTCTTACCTTCTAGTGTAATGGGCAACAAAGGAAGAACATCGTAAGGCTTAAAACCAGAGCCATTGAAGGCTTTAAGAGTATTTTTCAATTCATTTAAGGGAGGAGAGCCTATGGCTTTTCAACAAGCAAAATACATTACACACGTAGAGGCACCCTCATTGATAACAGTTCGGCAAATGTTCTTGTCAGAGACAACAACTTGTATCTGAAATGCGAGTTGAGGGGGTAACCTTGGAATATGATCATCCAAGTCAAAGACTATTAAATTCATATCAGTTGGGTCAATTCCACCTATAGCTTTCAACAGTGTCTTCCGTTGTGCAGGACAAGACTGAAGGACCTCAAGGGATGACATCGTTGAAGGTGCTTGGGCCAGATCTTCAACAATGTTGTAGTTTTGGGATGCACGAGCATGAGGATTGAAAGCCAATTTTCGAACAACACCCTTAGGGGGGAGTCACAGAATTGTATCAAGGCTCAGTCGTTCGAGATGAAGAGGACCGTTTGTAGGTGGAGTCGGTGGAGAGGTTTGTACCAAAGCAGGAGGTAAATTGTCAAAGTTCTCCTTAGACGGAGAATAATCTTTGGCTCTAGTTGTGAGTGCAACATTGTTTTTCTTAGAATTTCCAGTACACATCAAAACATATGATGTCGTAGAAGTAGATGGTTGGTCATGGATGACCAACTGAGCCTGTTGTTGAGAAGGGAAGGGTTGGGACAAGACTGTCGGTGTAGATGGTTTGGGAATTCCTTGAAGGAACTTAGTGACCTCGGCACGTCGTGGACAATCCTTTGTATAGTGATCGTCACCACAGATAAGACAAGGGTATCGTGGTTTGCGCTTATCCCAATCTTCAACAGGAGGGGTTTTAGTTTTATCTGTTTGATTATTATTTTTTCCCTCCTTATTCTTGCCTCTCCCCTTTTTAGATTTGTTTTTACCGGTTGGGGTAGACTGGACAACATTGACCTCGGAAGTTTTTTCGGTGGGAGTGGTAGGAGACGGAGAATTTTGAACATTAGAATAAGTATATTTAGGGGTTGTACTTGAAACAAAATGTGAGTGGGCGTGGGTAGTACCAATCACACCGTCAGTTGCATGCGAGGCAGCGGGAGTAGTTGAAGTGCTAGAAGTACTAGGACGAGGTAATTTAGGTAGTAAATCGTAAAGGGTTTATGTTTGCGAATAAAAAAGATCAAGATATTGAGCATGACTTATAGCATTCTCTTCCATGACAACACCCCCCATGGAAATTTCCTTACCAATTTCATTCACAAAGGATTTTGTAAACCATTCGGCCAGTAACTGATCAGGGAGTTCAAGTTTAATGAGACGTCATCTCCTTCGCCACTCATGGATATGATCCGATATATGAGTGCCTTTAGTCTGTTTGAAGGAAGTTAAAATCTCAGTCCCAGTATCATAACGGATCGGTAACTGGTAATGTGTAAGAAAATCCATAGCTAGGGTGTTGAAATCAGAGAAGAAACCTCGTGGCAATTCAATATACCACTTCACAGCAGAACCAGTAAGGGTTCGTTGAAAAAGACGTAAACGAATAGAGTCATCCATCAACGAGTTGGATGAACACCATAAGTGAAAATTCATAACGTGATTGTTCGGATCCTCTCCCACTTTTCCATCGAATTTAGGAATGTCTGATGGAAGCTTGGCTGGAATAGCAGGCCATTTGGGGGAGTGACAAATAGGATCATTTAGAATCCTAGACAAATCTGGAAAATCCAAAGTAGCAAGAAAAGGTAACTGTCGATTCACCTGTGGGTACTGGTGACTTTGGGGTGGAAGCCCTATCAGCAAACCAATAGGACCGTACGTAGTCTACCCATAGTGGGAAGACCCTGGCTGATTCGGTGGTGGTTGGAGAGGATAGTTGTTCCAAAGATTGTAACCTTGAGTTTGAGTAGGGACCTGAGTTTGAGCATTCTGACCTTGACCCCAAATAGGATTGGGTATACCTGGATATGGTTGGCCTATAGTATGGGCAGGTTGTTTCCCCCCAGTCATTTGAGGAAGATTTTGTAGCATCTGAGTCCAATACTGGGCCAAAGCAGGAGATATATTTTGTCCAAAAGGTGGGGTTGGTCCCCCAATCGTAGGTGGAGTTCCAACCGAAAGTTGTGTACCAATCGTAGGTTGCATAGTAATTGGATTGTGTCCGGGAAGAGGAAATTGAATTGTACCACCTTATCCACCAACGGGAATCTGCAAGTTTGGTGCAACAGATGGGATAGTGCCACTAGGATTAGGATTGCCATAATGAAATTGAGGGAGTGTCAGAATAAAACCGGGAATAGGGTGCCCATGAAAATAAGGACCACCAGGAGTACCAGATGGGGTTTGTGGAGGTGTTGGATTGGAAGAATTCAACGCATGGTAATCGGGTGGTAGTGTCGAAGTGACATTGGGCGTTCGCTGGGTATTGATAGGAGGAAGACCAGCTGTAGTGAACCCGGTTGGGACACTCATAGTGTTCGCGAGATGGGCCATCTCAGCAGGGAGAGTAAAGTGATAAGTGGTATTCACCAGTATAGTATCTGTCTCAAAAAACACCGGAGGGTTCATTTCGGAGACTACAGGTGAACCATGACTAAAAAGGGTCCTGCGGAAATCACCTATAGACCAAAAAGGATCTTGGCCTTCTACACCAGGAAAAGGCCCAACGGGTGATCTAGAAGAGGTAACAACTAATTCTCTAGAGGAATTTAATCGCACAAAAGGTCATTCACCACGGAGAATTTGAAATTCCTCTCTAGTATTGGTAATTCGAAAAGGTTCTAGAGATTCAGTTAATTCCACTTGTGGTGTGGTAACAACTGCGGCTTCACCTTGCCGAGGAGAGCCCTCAGGTGTAGCTGTAGGCAAGGGTTGTGAATCGTCCAGATTCTCTAGAGATAAACCCTGCATTCTACGTGAACAACGTGGGGGAGCTATTGTAAACGAGTGACAAGATCCACAAAGAAATTCCTATGGTCAACTTCGAGAAACAAACAACACGTGCTAGTAAACAAAATCTAGGAAGCAATAACCAGGCAAACAAGACCTTCTAATTTCGAAGCCACTAGTTGGTGATGAAATCCAACGTCGTAACAATGAGACAAGAAGGGGCGGTGCTAGGGTGGAAAAGTTACGCTAACGACCTGCTTAACGGACTTACACCCTAGTGCAAGCTCCCACACATAATCATGGGTATACCCTCCAAGGAGCCTGAGTGAGTTTGGTCAACGTCAATTCCAGGTACCGTGAAGACTTTCCCCTCCACAGTCACCTTGGGTAATAACCTAGAGAGATAGGCCACTAAGGTCACCACAAACAACAGTAAAGCCTGGGGGAACAGTCGACAGTCCGATCCACACGCAAGGGCAGGGTATCTAGCCCGAAATCAACTCAAAACGATTCCACTCATCATTGTGGGTATACCTCTGAGTGACCCCCATAATACATGCAATCTCTACACTGATGTCAACAAAGTAGGGTGAGTAACTCTGCCAACATCAATGCGACCTAGTGCTTGACCCTTGTGTGAGAAGGGCTTCCCAGGACAATATGTTGCAAATGGAATTTAACACTCCCTAACTCAAGATGCTATTGTGTGTTTTGAGATTTTGGAGAGTGTATCTCTCTTCCTACTCCAAAGCGCTAGCCTAACTAAATGTTGGTGTAAAAGAGCCCTAGAAAAGAGTTACTAGATAAATTTTAAGATTACGTAGTGTTTTTAAGAGATGTTGTTTACTCAAAGGTAACGGAAGTGAAACTTATGTTGTATGACTCTGACCCAATAATGCAAGGATGAGAATGAAATGTATCACTTTTTGTTCAATGAATCCTATGTATGGGAGAGAGAGAAGTTTTCCAGATCAACCCTTAACTATATGCAAAATTTCCTTTCAAATGTCAATGCAAACAATCATTTATCAAATGAGAATTCTCTATTGTGTCTTTTTCAAATGCTTCAACAATCTCTAAAATTTGATTTTTCAATGTTTTTTAAAGACAAAAAACAATTTTTTGAAAGAAAATATTGTTGTTCACTTTCCAAAAAGGACCCTCACTATACCAATGAGAGCACAGAAAATCAAATCAGTGGACAAGCAAATAACCCAATCTACTCTTTCAATGAAAGCAAAAATAAAGAGCAAATCAATGTAGTCTTTTCAAATGCAAGAGAAAATAATCTTTCAAACCATAAACAAATGAGAAAACCAAGCAAACTTAACCTTCATCCAATCACTGGTTCTCAACTAATCAAACACACTCAGAATCTGAAGTCAGAGAGAATGGTTTTGCTAAGAAGAGTCAAGAAACGAAAGTCAATCCACAAATGACAAGAAAAGCCTTAAAACCCTAAGACTGTTCATACATGCAAACAAAGGTAAAAGATATATCAATCAATGGTCCAAGAAACTCATAAGAGGTAATTCAACTGATCTGGGCAGTTAGAAAGACCAAAACTCAAATTCAAAATTTTTAAAAAACATGTTCGCAAGCAAGCAATATTACACAGTGCGAGAATCATTGATTCTCGCAGGTGACCCTTGAGCAAGGTGCAAGAACCTCACACTGAAACCTATGGGCAGGGTGCGAACCTTACCAATTCTCACAGGCTGCAATAAAGTGCAGTGCGAGAATTCCTGAACATATCCAAAAATTTTAAAAATGAAGTAAAATTCAAAAAGG
This sequence comes from Picea glauca, assembly GCA_000966675.3. NCBI lineage: Eukaryota > Viridiplantae > Streptophyta > Pinopsida > Pinales > Pinaceae > Picea > Picea glauca. The sequence continues at coordinate 1,642,672 of JZKD02S1910643.1, forward strand.
CTTATGGACTCAGAAGGTCTATCAGGATATCCTGAAGACTTAGAGACCGATAGGACAGTAGAAAAATGAAACCAAAGAAAATGGCCACAGAAAAACACAAAAAACCACAAATAAAATGGGATTGATCCCCAATGGGGTCGCCAATTTTGTTATTGGATAAATCCGTAAGTGTGGACACAAACCAATCTCCCTAGATCCACCTAGATCTAGAACAAATCAAGACAGAATAATACTCTTTCCCTAGATTTTAACTATTGAATATACTAGGAGGAAAGAATAAAGAACATACCTTATGATCACTTCCTTTGGTCTTTGTTGCTCCTGCTTCGCTCCAGTGCTCTCGTACAGCCAATACCAAAACAATACAAACCAACCGAAGTGAAGAAAGCACAATCTATTCAACAGTCAATCTATGTATATGATCAAGGAGTTATACAATAAAGTAGAACTAACTTTATGGGAAAGGGACATATTATTGTATCATATTGATGGAAAGTAAAGATTACAACCTGAGCCTTGATGTTGCAAACTTCCTTTCAATGGCCCTTGGCTCCGACACACACACTTTCTCACTTGTATGAAGAAGATCAACCACCTTTGATAAACTTGTTGAAGTTTCCTAGTTGTTGTAGCTTCAGCCCTTCAGACAATCTTTCACCAATTATCCAATGTCTTGCTTAACCTTGTTTGCTTAACCTTTTCCATGAGAATTCACTCAATATATAGGAGAGAATGAATTGGTTACTTGGATAAGAATGATCCCAAAATATCAGGGAATCGAGTACTAGGATAACCATTTGAATGCCATCTCATCCTTCTAGAAGATTCCCTTCTAGATTCTTCGAGAATTCATACTGTTCCCTTCTTTAGAAAGAGTTTGAACCCTAGCCATACAACACAGTGCGAACTTCTCACACCCTGGCTTAAAGCAGCCTGCGAGAATCATGCATTCTCGCAGGCAAATATACTAGCAACATGTGAACAGTCCTCAAAAATTTGATTTCTGGAAAGAGATGAAGGTAACTTTTCTCAGGAAAAAGTTCTAATGAAGAGACTAAATACACCATCATCAATACATCATCATGATGACCAAAATCATGGGTAACACTCAAGATGAGTTTGCATATAATGACTTACCAAATAGAAGAACATGGATGAGTCCATTTCAAATTTTGTATGGAATGAATCTAAGGGGACTGAATGAATTGAGAAATTTAGGAAAACAAGAATTGAGGAGTGTTGATGGTGAGGATTTTGTAGGGAGTATGCAGGAGTTGCAGGAAAAGGTCAAGCATAAGTTGCAAGAAAGAATCCATCAATATAAATAGAGGGCGGACATGAGAAGGAGGCTAGTGAATTTTGAAGTTGGTGAACTGGTCATGGCATACCTGAGGAAAGAGAGGTTTCTTGTAGGGACCTATAAAAAACTAAAACTTAAAAATATTGGGCCATGTAAAATTTTAAGAAAATTTTCTCCTAATGCATATGAAATAGAACTTCCAAGTGGTGTTGGAATTTCTCCAATATTTAATGTTGCATATTTGTATTCCTTCAAGGATACAAAGGATGTTTTAGCATATGAACCTGTAAATGATGGAGATCGTACCATAGGATGGAAAAAACAACTACCTAGAGCAATGCAAAAGGAGATTGAGACAATATTGGATATGAAGGTACTGAAGAAAACCAAAGGAAACAAGTATTTATAGTATTTGGTCAAATGGAAAGGTCAACTAGCAGAGGATGCTACTTGGATGGCTGTAGAAAAAAATTTCAAGTATGGTGTAGACCTTGAAGACCTGATGAATAGTTATTTTCTTCCCTGGAAGTCTGATGTAGGAGAATCTAGCAGTAAAATCGAGAGATGACCACTTGGGTTAATAAACATTTATCAAGGGAGTTGGTTCCCTAATTTTTCATTTATTTGTAATAGTTAGAATGATATATTTAGAAGGTATCGAATATTTTATGGTTTGAAAGGTGTGAGTGTTTTCCTATGTAATAGAACATGAATACTAAGTTAGAGGATTTTTAGGCATTTTTTAGAGTTTCCAAGAGATCTAGCTCTCATTTTTTTGTAACAGAAGTATGTGTTAGAAACATTAGATAGAGGGGAGATAGGGTGCAACATAGAATTATGTAAAGTGATATGTGTGTTGTATGTTTAAGGTCTAAGTGACCGAAAGAACCAGTGTAATTCTAATACATTTTAATTCAGATCTCCAGTTCTACGTGTGTTAATTTATTGGTATAAGATTTTGAATTAATTTAGCATCTTGTCGCTTGGAGATTTTAATGTATGCATTTGCAGGAAAGACCGCATGAAATTAATTCCATCCAAGTTCTAAAACTATGTTTAAAATTATTTCCTGAGTATTTGTCTTTGCGGGAACAGACAATCATGATTTGGCGCAGTGGAATCACCAATTAAAGATCTGCGACATATCAGAGTTGTTTGTGAATTATTGGTATTATTTGTTGAATACCACAAGCAAAGTTTTCTACGACATATAAGAGTTGCTTGTAAACCATTGGTATTATTTGTTTAGATATGTGCATAGAGTGATCTATGAACTACCTCGTAAGTATTGTTTACTGATACTTCTGCGCAGAGGTATATCAACATAGTGGTATTTCCACGCAGAATTATCTATGACAGAGTGTAATTTAGCATTGTAGGAAATGGAAAATTGAACACATGTTCGTGTTGATCGAAGGCCAAATAAGCATCATGAATGTTAGTTGTTGATAGATTATTGAAAACTCTATTATCATAGTTTTTATTTGGTGGTTCACTCCATCACAACAATTCACTCAAAACACGGAATTTATACACAACAAATTAAACCCATAAATAAATTAAAAATGTATAGAGATAAAAACTTTTCTTGAAAAAAAATGTGCAACCAACTGCAAGGGACAAATGTTCCAACCAACCATAAACTCGTTTCTCCAAATATTAGTAGTGAGTCACCCCTGAGCTGGGGCTATTAATCCACAAGAAAGGGTGTCTATGTTGTCCACTCACAACCCAATATAACTCATAGAAAACTAATTTTTCTAAAAGCATCCCAATCCACCAGCTTTCTTCCCCTCAACCTTCACAATCCAAGAAATAGAATCTTCTCTACTACACAATTCCTCAGGCTATCCTGCTTCCCTCCAAGGCTCCAGCACAGGTTGGCTCGGAATCCCTCTTGTTGGGGAATATAGGGACTTACAGTTGCAACAAGAAACTCTCAGCAACAATTCATTTCCTCGGTGGTAATTTCTTACATAGAAATATATTATACATGCCTAATAGCATGCTTCTTCATGCAATTATAGCTCTAAGAAGTTGCCCAAAAAACCCACTATGGTTGTCTCTAAGCTCCAACACTCGACACACTCTTGTTGTCCCTAAAACTAGTTGTAAAACTATCTACAATACCCATTAAAGAAATTACTTTTACCCATGTATGTTGACTCGCACATTCCCCAATGTTGATTGTACTCAGCCCCGTGTTCTCAATAACTATATGATGTGACTTTTCACACCAAACCTCTTACACGCATTCAATGATTGAGAATCTGATATACTAAAAATAAAAATAGAAGGTTCATACAAAATAATAATTTTGGAAAGTGGCATGGGATTAATAGGAATGGA
>JZKD02S1910643.1:1658856-1669620 GCA_000966675.3 Picea glauca
AAGATTAGCTAAACCTTAATTATTTCTTAAAATAACATTTACTAATTAATTATTATTAATTAGTTATTCATGAGTGTCAATGATTAATTTAAGTATTAATTAATTCATTAATAAACAAGGTAAAGAAATAAAAGGAGGATAATAAACTATATTGATAAATTAAGTTACGTATCCAACAAGGGATAACATATTAAATACATGAGGATAAAATAATAAAGGAGTGATAAGGGGCATTAACGGCGTGAGGATAAGGAGGTAATAAATGAGTTAGGTAGGGAGTAAATGAGGCGGGAAGTCGGTGAAGGGGGATAAGGAAGGGAAGGAGTTTGATGGGAGGATTCGACGAGAAGTGGGGGATGGATTTTGGGAGCTCTGGGTATTGCAGAGAGAAGTAAAATTTTGGGAGTGAGATTATATCAGTGCATCGGGGTTGCTGGGGGTTTTGGGCATGAGGGCCAGGATATCCGTTGATATCCTGGAGCTAGGGAGCTACCTAGTTGGCAGGGAGGAATGGTTTTGGGCAGTGTTTTGCAGAAGTGGTCAAGGAGGCAAGCGGCGCACAAACGAAGGTTATTAGCATTAGGTTCAGGTATTTAAGATTTTGCATTGCTTCTAAACTGTTATAAAAAATTTATTATGTGTTGATAAATTTATAAATGCTTAGGTGCTCAATTAAACGAATTATTGAATTTTTGTTTACGTAAATTCTAACTCGGCCCCTACATGAATTAGATGTGTTCTATGACAAACATTCCCTTGCACACTGACTTCGAGCAATTATTTTTCTAACCCCAAAGAATTGTGTACATTGGATTCCATCTTTCCACTAAAGGATCCATCCTAAATTATGTTGTGCCTAAAAAACAAGATTCCAAACTATCAAGGTAGACTATACATAGACTTGGGAGATTCCAAGAGGGATACATTCAACTTGTATGGAAGATAAGATCAAGACGGGCCATACCTCCTCACAATTAACATAATGGCATGGATATGCATGTGATTTGAACATGTAACTATGTCACCTATGAGAATAGATAAGATAAGATAATTTTATTGATATCCAACAAATGACCAAAATAAGTATATCAATGGGATTCAAAAGTACATCCATCGTATTTACATAATTGGTGTGCAAAATTAGTGCCTCGTGCTATTCTATCAATAGCCAAAAAAGGGAGTCAAGAGAATAGTTAAAAGAAGTATAAAATTAGTGTAGAAACAAAACCATGACAAACATAGAGTGCCTCGATTTTCTAAAGAAGATAGTCCACTTACACATTCACATCAAAACCTCCAAACCAAGCTTGAATCCAATGCATTCCTCCCTCACGATTGGACAAGGAATACCAACACCATCTTTCCATTTGTTTTTCTTGATGTTGACCTATATTCTAAACAATATCGATGCCATTATTGTTGAGTCTCAATATAAAAGTTCATCTTGGGAATCCTATAAGTGAAATGTTCCACAAAGGATCAAATTAGGGTGGTAAAACCCTCTTAAAATTTGATAATTATTCTCAGTTCTTAGAAGATCATATCATATTGTATCGTCAACCATCACAGCATCAAATAATACGGAATCATGAAAAGGAACTACAAGCCAAAACAAGAGATAATTGTTTTTTTCATAAATATGATTTGAGGACAAAGATTTTCGAAGGGGAAGACAATTTAATGAACATAATATATATAACATCAAATAAGTATAAAGGAGTATATATACGTAGACCATGTAAAAAGTGGCTCAATTTTCCTATATATAGAAGTGGTAGGGAAAAGATATATTCTAAGGTTTTTTGATCTACCAATGGGAGATTATGAAATAGCCATTTGTTAATATTTCCTTCTACTTTGTTAAACACCTACTCCCCCATATCACTTACTAACACATTAATTTCAAAGGAACCTAGAATCTATCTTCCCTAGATAGATAGTCTTCCATTTTTTCCAAGCCATTCATAGAGGTCTCTTTTCAAATAATAAGGGCACATCTCTTATCCTTGCTTGACATTGTTCTATCTGTTGAAATAAGTGTCTAATAAGAACAAAATTTTGTCAACGGATTCTTGGGTCAGTTTTGTGGTGAGAACATAAATATTAGAAAAATGAACATGAGTATTTCACCTCCAAGAAAATGAATACCTTGAATCTACCCTCAAAAAACTTTTGTATATTCCATGGTGTATCTCGATGCCATATACTATCACATACAAATAGGGAGCTAAATGGAAATATTGTTTAATGGATATTTGAAAGGGGATTACCTTGGAGGGGTGGTCATTATCACAAACTCTAAATGATGAAATTGAGAAAAGGGTCATTGTAACCCCAATAAAGAGGCTTCCAAAAGATAGAAAATGAAACATATCCAAAATGAAGTCCCATTCAATTCTATTGATCATTAACACAAAATCTAAATGATTCAATTGAGAAAAGACTCTTTGTAACCCCAATACAAAGGCTTCCAAAACCTAGCAAAAGAAAAATATCCAAAATGAAGTCAAAGTCACATTCAATTTTATCCTATAACATATCCAAAATGAAATATAATTCAATTCTATCCTAGGCTTTGTCAAAAAATTCCTTGAGAAATGTTGAGATCACAAGATAGTGTATTTACAGTGAAATATCCAATAAATCCTAATCCATCCAAGCAAAAAATACAACAGAAAATAAACGGCGCTTAAATTATGAACCCAAGAGAAATTGTTGTAATACACAATCACATGAAAAAGAGAAATGCTCTAGAGGAAGATTGTTTGTGTTCCTTTTTCAAATAGTAATTTGAGTGAATGAATTACAAATGAGTGTGATTTATTTATGCACCCCCTTTATGGTTTAGGGTGTTATCCCCTAGAGGGGGACTAGGCCAACCTAGTCAAATATTGAAATATACAATAAAAAGAGTTGTATACCCATATGTAGGTTCAATAAAGACATCAATACATCAAATAGACGGTCAACACATGACCTCATATAAATATTAACCATAATATCAACACACACACACACACCTTAAGTTGAAGGAGCGACCACTAATAAGGAATCACATTCACAAATCATCACAATATGCGTCACAATAATCATCAATATATTGCCCCATAATGTTGCTCTAGGGGTCATCAAAATCTATACCACTCATGGAAAAAAACCTTTACGGTGTTATTGGGATTGATTGTTATACAAAGAGTCTTTGATAGAGAAAAATGGTATTTTTCAAGAAGAGGGGGACCAATTGAAATAAAGGCATGTGGTGGGGGTGACGTTGACTATTGTGTGGAAGGACCTACTAGAAAATTGACAACAATAGTGAGAGTAGCAGCATCCCACTTAGGTAGGACCTACTAGAAAATTTATAGCAATGGTGAGAGTATCAATATCCCACTTAAGTAGAGATGAGAACAATGAACGAGTATGATCATTTTTGTCATCATCATCCAAAAATGGCACATCCATGTGGAACTTTTCATCATTGAATTAAGCATCATTGGATGGAGAAGCATCACTAGGATATACATATTGGGTGATAGTAACCTCATATGAAAATAGAGGACTGGAAGATACACCCAAGAGAGAGGAAGGACCAAAGGGATAAGGCATCCCAACATTTTTTCCTGCAATTGTATATGAAGTACTCAAAGGAGTGTATATAGGTAGACCAACATCAGATGGAGATGAAAAAAGGTCCACTGCAAATAGTTGGGAATCATCAACAAGCAGCCCAACAAGAGGAGAAGAGACGTGATCCATGGATACATGTGAAGAACCATCATTGGAATCATCAAAGGTAAGAAGTGACGAAAGAGATCCTAATGAACCATCAGTAAAAGGTTCATTAAATATAACATCATGATATTCAGTCATCTAGTGAGAGTTAGGGTCATAGAGATGATACCCTTGAAAAATCTCAATGTAGCCAACCAAAATCCTACAAAGAGTATAATGCATGTGTGATATATATCTCCTTTAATGAGAAAGGCGGACCCAGACCCCTTATCCAAAGATACGAAAATCTCAGATAAAATGATTTTACATATGTAATTTCTCATAAGGAGTCACACTAATGACTGCAAGTGTATGGGAATTATTGATGATGTATACTATGCAAGCAATATCCTCTCCCTAAAAATACAACTCTATATTATGAGTATGGAGCATACAAGAACCATTTCCATGATTTCCCTATTCTCACGCTCAGTGACTCCATTCTCCTCAAGTGTATAGGGAACAATATTATACCAATAAATTCCATGAGAATGGAGAAACTATTGAAAATAATTACCAATATACTCACCTCCCCCATCAATCCGAAGAAATCTTATGCTTGAATTGATCTTTTAAAAGAGTTTTGAATTCCCAAAATTTGTCAAACACCTCATCCTTGGATTTAATGGTGTAGACCCATAGAAATCAAGAATAATCATAACTGAAAGTGAGGAATTATTTGGCTCCCCCTATAACATCCCCATTATAATCCCTAGTTTAATTAACGCTTAATGTAGATATAATGTGTGGCTATGGCCAAGCAATGTATATGTGAAATGTATTTTTGAATGTTAATAATAAAAATGTGGTGTGAGTTGTTAAAGGGACATGAACAGAGATGGGGGTTGAATTAATCCACAAGAGAGGGGAGGGTCTAGGAGAATTTCTTAGAGGGTTCCAAGGGGGAATTACCATGTCTATTAATCCCACCCACATTCTTGAATTTTATTATGACTATGCATTAAACTCTAATTTCTAATTGATTTTTCTGAAATCCAATCATTGAATGCATGTAAGAGGTTGGGTGTGAGAAATCACATCCCATAGATATTGGGAGAAGGGGGAATGAGTAAAATCAGCTTGGTGAAGTGTGAGATTCAAGCAAGAAAGTCAAAGGAAAGGAAATTCGTATGGGAAGCTATAGCAGTTTTACACATTTAATTTGTGTGCATGAACAGCAAGTAGAGAGGAAGAAAGAGAGATTGGAGCTGGAAAAACCATGGAGGGAGAATTCTAGAGAATATTGGAGTGTTTTTGGTGCATTTCGGAGACGAAGAATGAAGAGATAGGTTTTCAGGCCTGAAGAGTGAACTCTTGTGTGAGATGCATTGTTACAACAAGTGTTTGTTGTTGTTGCTATTAGTTTTCCCGACACTGAGTTCCCTTGAGTTACGAGCAGAGATATTCATGGTTACCTATGCAAGAAAGACCATGATAAATGAATGAGACACCTGAGGGATAGATATCAATGAAGGGGTACATTCCTTGGGTTGAGAAGTTGAAGAGGAAGAGATCTGGTGGAAAATCGGGATAGTTGTAGGAGAATATTAGTGGGTTGTGGAATTTTTGAGTTGTGAGTGGACAGTGAGAGACCATCCTCTTTTGTGAATTATTAGCCTTAGCTCAGGGGTGACTTGTTTTTGAGATTTGGAACAACAATTCTATGGTTGGGTGGAACGTTTGTAACAAAAATCTATTTTCACAACTGAATTTAAAAGATAAGTTTTTTATCTTGTTATTGTGTTATTTTATGAGTTAAATTGTTGTGCATGAACTCTGTGTATGAGACCAATTTATATGTTGTTGTAATTTATCTTATTAGTTTCATTTCATCTCTATTTTAGCATGTTGTATGTGCATGTAAATAATGGTAGCAATTAATAGTTAATATGGTTATAATTCATGGCTGGAAGCTACAAAAAATTAATTAGATAGCAGAAATCTTAATTTTTTATGAGTTATTATGCACCGTAATGTTCCTCGGATGGGTAGGGGGACACTAAAATATGGTATCAAAGCCTTTGGTTCAAACATCAATCTTGTATGGGCCAAGAACTAGTGCGAACTAGTCAAATTCGTTGTTGTAGATTTTGATCTATGTGAATTTGGAGAAAATTAGTGAAAAATCATAGAGAAATCCCTAAATTCGTGAGCAAGATTCAAGTTTAAAGGAATTAGAATTGTTTAGAAGGTTGAATGGATTTGATCTGCATAATTTCATAGCTAAATTTGAACTGTAAGGTTAAATTTCACATTTAAATGGTCGTTGCAGGAAGTTTGGTGAATCGAAATCCAAGATAGCATTTGATCTTATGATCAATGCCCCATATTCACTTTGATAGATTTAAAAATTCATAAGGTTTCATCCATTTGAAAGGTTGAGTAGATCAATGACCGAGATTTATTTTCGACGGTTCGAAAGTTGAAGCAGATCAACAATCTAGATTAGTTTTGGTCTTTTGGAAGTTGGAGTCAATTGATGGTCAAGATCATATTGTCTTAGAGATCAACGGTCTAAATTCATCGGGGATTTGGTCGAAATTTCTAAGTGTTAGAAATTCACCAAGAGAAAACGTCGATAGTCGATGGTTAGGTCGATCGAATTGACGAATATTTTGGTTCGACTAGAAGAAATATCCGATAGTCGATGGTTGTTGTTTGGGCATTGGCAGAGTTGGACGACGTTGGTAGATCAATGGCCAAGATTTGTTTTCGGTCATTGTAAATTTGAAGTATATAGACAGCCGAGATCATTTCTCAAGTGGAGATCAATGGTCCAAATTCATCGAGAGTTAGTCTAAAATTTTCTAAGTGATGGAGTTGGCCAAAGGAAATTGTCGGTGGTTGACAATCAGGTCAGGAAAATTCAACAAAGTAATTGTAGAGGCCAACAGAAATTGTCAATGGTCGACGGTTCGATGGTCAAGATTCATTCGATTTGGTGAAGTATTGGAATTGTGCAAGAGAAATTTTCGATGGTTGATGGGTCGATGGTCGAGCGTCGATTGATCTGGTGATGTGTTCAGGTCATCCAAGAGAAATGGATTATGGGAGATGAAGGAAAGAGGGTGATTATGTGTCATTCCATGTCAGTACCCATGTTTCATGCAACGAAAGCATCCACGTGTTGTGGAATGTCAACCAAGTTGACACCTCAAGATGATGTGTCATGCCACATCAACATACACATGACATTTCACATCATCACAGAAGTGGTCGTTGGACGACAATCGGTCTGGTCGAACTAGAGAAGTGTTTCATCAGTTAACATGGATCGTCAATGGTTGGGTCGATCAATTTAACAAGGTATTGCAATTGTTTTCCAAGATAATAGGTCGATGATTAGGCATCAGAGAGATTCATGGACAATTTTGGTTTGGAAGTGAGAATCATTGACTGACGATAGTCGATGGTCGAGTCAGACAGTTTAGCGTTGTTCCACAAATCTATTTCTAAAGGAATGGGTCGATGGTCGATGGTTGGGTCGTCATTTTTGGGAAAATGTTGTGCGCACCCAAAGGAGAATGTTTATCGTCAATGATAGATGGAGTTCAAATCGACAGGTCAAATTTCACGCAATTTGAGATCGATGGATTAGATTTAAAATGTTTTTATTGTTGGGATAAATATATGCACTATTAATTCCAACATTAAATTATCAATCGGGGAGTCGTAGACTTCGAGGTGCAAGCATAGTGTGTGCAGGATTGGAGTTAGTCTAGCTTAATCTAATGCTGGAAAACACACTTCAAAATGGAATGAATGAAAGCAAAGTTGGGATTAAAATCAAAGTGAGGGAATCCAAAGTACAAAAAATTAAATGAAATCCAAGTGCAGGAAATGAAAAGAACTACGGGAAATCCAAACTAAATCAAACGAGTTAAAGAGAAAAACAATCCAACAAATAGGAAATTAAATCTAAATTCAAACTATACAAATAAAATGTCCTCGAAAATATACACCCAAGAAAGCAAGAGGGGAAAGCGATGAAATTGAAATAAGGAAAAATGTGAAGCGAGAGAAAAATGAAGAGATGATGTAAAGATGATCTCCCCCATTCAGATCACACATACTTGTTCTTAACTCCACACATATAAGACATCACAATATATACATAATGAACTAAACAACAATATATTGATAATGAAAAAATATAACATTTACTACTTAATAAAATAATAAACTAATACATAATGATTAACTAAATAAAAATAATAATCAAAATCTTTTTAACAAACTACCATCAAACAAAGTAATTTTTTAACGGAATTGTGACATGGCAATATAAAACTAAAATAAAACCTACCTACCACTATGCACAGTTCACAACATTTACCACATAATTTAAATAACATCATAACTTCTAATTCCAATATTTCATAACAGAACGTATGATATGAACATAGTTCAATATGACATAATCATACATGGGTTTAATACAAGAAAGTCTTACATATTAAGTTATTCATTCACACACAGGTTTCATATATACCCTTATTGGAATAAGTAATGTACAGGAATGGCCATGTAGATGTTGTAAGCCACATACAGTATTAAGTTTATACATGTATCTATACACGCAAATGTTTCAAGACTTTTCTATGCATATACAATGATACAAGTGAATGGATATGTACAAGAAGGAGCGGAAAGGGCACAGTTGTAGAGTTAACTATGAGGAAAATCTAAGGTAGGTGAAGATAACAGTATGAGTAGTGATTAAGATTCTGAGGAGCATGAATCAATTATTGCAGGAATGAAGGTGAAATAATGGTGTGGAATTTAAGTAGAGTTGTGGGTGTTCTTCTTCAAGGGTCGATCTAGAAATTCACAAAATAAATCAACTGACTTGAAAGATTGCAAATCTTAAATTAAATGTGAATAAAAGTAATCACACAAACTGAAAATGAAATGAAACCCACGAAACATAATCTACAACTAATCTAGTTAAATTATGGAAATAACAGGACGTCACCTAGATTGAGGGGCCCTTCCCGACCTGGGAAACATGCCTGAAAACTAACTTAGACCGAAGAGATGCTCAAAATTTTGATAACAATGATATGTCCTTCATTAAAATGGAAGAAAACTTAAATTACAACATGATAACACTCAACTCTCTGCAACACATATGATTACATGATAACAATAGTGATCTTTTACGTAATGAAAATTCTCCTCCCTATCTGATGTACACCTTTTTCTTTTATAGTATTAAAAATAGAGGAAATGATTGCTAAAGGTATAACATCGAATCCCTTGGAAATCTGGCTTCCATACTATAAAAGATATACATTAAAATACTTTTGTTATGATTTCCGATCATTTCGAATTAAAATTTGTCATTTTCCTTATCTAATTTGCATTGGAGATGACTTTGGAGTTGGTTTGACAAATCTGGGCACATCATTTTATAAATCTGGGTGTTTTGTTCATGGTGATTTCAAATCTAGACACATCCCAAAATTTGTGTAAATGTCAATTAAAGAACCAGCAATAACTTCTTAACCATTTCTTTGATTGGAGAACGGCTTGGTGAGACCCAATTTTCCAACCCATGTTCTTGATTCTTTGTATTATTCTTTATTTGCACGAAAATTGAGGCCAAAATTGACTCTCTAGAATTTTTATTAATTTTGGTTGAATTATTCCCCCTGAGCTGGAGGTCTACACATATGAGCTAGGTGAATTCGGACACACGTTTCTTCATTCCAACGTCGTTGTGAAGAAAACCCATGTTTCTGACTTTTTCCTCAAAGCACGTGATTATGCTAAACATCAGCAGGTACAATAATGACAATATTGGTGCAGAAACGCTGAAATTTTGTTATGGTACAAGAATAGTGATTGTGTTAAATACAAGAAACATAGTTCACAAACTTTCATAAGTAAACCATGATATAACCATCTTTTAACCGCTAAAAATATAGAAAAGACGATTTATTAACCACACTGGATATAATGACGAATGATGGCATTTAATTAGGGTTTATGGTGTGTATTAATTATAACAAAATGCGGAAAAAAGGTATAATAATAAATGTTTTTGTACAGCGGAAAACATGGAAAAAGTGGAGCTCAACACACCCCCAAACCCAAGAATTTGCATGTCCTCGTGCAAACAAGGTGAACTCGTGATAGTCTGCTTATGAATTTAAGTGGCATTGTTTCTTTGTGTAGGTGTTGGTTCTTGTGGAGCGACACTATGGAAATTGATTATACTGTCACAAATTGATTTTAAACAGAAAAATAAAATTATCATGAAAAAGGAGGACAAGCAAGGCATGGGTTATCATAGGGTAGTATGAGTGTGGAGAATGTGAAATGATGGGGATGGTGGCCATATGAACTTGGACACCTTTATACTTTGTATCTTATATGCATTCTAAGACCAAGATTCACATGTGGTTTTTTTGCTTGAATAGGCAACCATGACTTCATCCTCTTATTTAGAATCATTCAAATGACTTAGGAATGCTTTATGGTGTACAAGGAGAAGACACTATAGATGTTTCTTTGTGTTTGTATTTGTATACCACATATTTCATTTTCATTGCTAGGTCTTATGATCAGAGTATAATTTTCATTGTGACTGGTGGAGTGAAAATGGAGGGTTTAGTGAGTAGTTGTGATGGTAATTTCTAAGTGGTAATAATGTGTAGTGGAGTGTGGATTATGTGATAGTGGTTATGCATCATGTTTTCCAAATTCTTGGTAAATTAAAGAGATTTATACTTGTTTTACCTCAAGTTAACTTTTCTTTGAATTTTGATGCACGTTGAAGTGGAAACCATGCAAAAAAGGATGAAATATATGTGGAACCATTATGTGGACCGCCGAAAGTTGAAGATGAGGTGGAGCAAAGCTGAGGACTACTGAAGAGAATGAAGCCGATAAGTGTTGCACAAAAGATGATGAGAGATGAAGAGAACGGAAGCTGATATGTTAGATCCCGAAAAAAATTGGTTGAGATGAACTGAAGATGTTGGAGAT
>JZKD02S1910643.1:1670401-1686527 GCA_000966675.3 Picea glauca
GAGATGTTGAAGAGAGACTCTAAATATTTGGAGATCTCCCCCAAACCCAAGAGTTTGCATGTCCTCATGCAAACTTCTTAAGACTGACTTGCATGCGGCTATAAGAAAACAATTGCTGCCAACTTTTGTTGATACCAATCTGAGAGTTCCTAAGAATAGAAATCTGAGAGTTGTTAATGAATTGTGGGCACAAAGTCCATGATTTATAATCCTCACCACACATAGAGAAAATCATAAGATCGTATAATAAACTGATCATAACATGAAGTACATCCAATGTCACATTTTGAAATTTTAGATTTGAACAATTTTTAAAGATCACTTATGAATATTCCCCCTCTATGGTTGACCAAGATAATTCAAACATAACCCACAAAAAATGTATAATCACCTTTTCCATTTTATAGCAAATAGTTATATTTCCTTGATTAAACAAAATTCATCAAAATATTAGCAGCACTTATGTTCAGAGAGCCGTGTATAAATTAGAGTAGGGATTTTTTTCTTCTCCTTTAGGAATGAAAATAAAAGAGTATTAGCAGTCTCAACAAATGAAAACCCCATAAGAAACCAGTCAACTTTTTTCACTTTGAAAAGATTTACAGTCATTCAAGTAATAAAGATAAATTTCACAGTTGAGTATATTAAGCCTCTAAGATCATGGTCCCACTCTTAAGATAGTACATATTAAATATAGTATGAATTGGATGATAGGGTCTTAAGGTCAACTTAGGGTTATTCTCAAATGGGGGTAAAATCATGAAGATGGGTAATACTTTTGTGAGAATCGTGTCTCTAAAATTCCTTGCGGCATTTTTTCGGCCGAAAAAATGTTGCTAGGAATTTTTTCGGCTAAAACATTTTTCGGCCGAAAATTTGCACGTCAAATTGAACGACGCCCTCAAAATTCGTGTACAATATTTTTTGGATGAATTTTTTTCCTGTGGTAAGCATATTTTGGCCGAAATACTTTTCGACCGAAACGTTTATTTCTAACGGATTCCGTTAAAAACTAGGTTTCGGCCGAAAACCTAAAAATGGGATTGTTTGCAGGAAACTACAAATTCTCTCCAACTTACTTGATCTTTGGAGGTAGCGGACTCCTACAAACACTCAGAATTTAGTTTCTGAATTGATACCAACATTTTCAAAATTGAATCTACTTTCATTGGATATAATTTGTTTTCATTTTCATTGTTTTTATCTAATTTTATTTAATTTTATAAAAAAATCACAGCATAATATTTTTAGGTGAGATTGTGATTTGGTGAAATGAAAAATCCATATCTCTAAAAATACACAGTGGAAAATTATGGAAAATTTATATTCATAATCCTTAAATTGTTCTCTTCAAAAGGGTATTTTTATATTTTACTTTTAAGTAAAAATTATGATAGATACATGGTGGGAGAAAATATATGTTTAAAATATGTAACTTTTTCAAATTGATCAATTTCAAAAAATTCTAGAAATTATAATATTCATATGTTAGATTCAAAACTATAGTCATTAAAAAATAGAATCTTTGTAGATTGTTGTAGTATATTTCATTTGTCAAAACAAAAGTTTAATAATGGATACATTGTTGGGGGAAAAAATAACTCATTATCTTTCCCTTCATTTTTAAGGAACATACTGTCAAACAATTGTCAAATTGACATATCAAATATCAATAAAACAAAATGAAAAATAGTCAGTAGAAAGCTAACAAAATTCTTCACAAGTTTTGTTTTAACAGTAACGTAAAATTCTAAATAAAAAAAAAATACTTTTGTTTACCGGAATTTGAAGAACCTGTTAAAATAAAAAATAAAAAATCTCATAAAACAAGCAAAAGTGTTACCCATCTTCATGATCTTACCCATGGAAAATAGATGGATTTTATTTAACCTTTAGTTCAACCATGCATGCTTATTCTTAATGATTTACACAAGTATATCGTTCATATGGACAAATACAGATTAGGCATATCAAAATCAGAATCCATTCCTAGCAAGTCTTTTCAGTACTCTAATGGGGTAATTTTGACATCTAAGAAATATCCCCCCCCCCCCCTAGGAAGAATTCCCTATCGCCCACGAGCATGTTCAGTACCCTAATGGGATTTCCTAGTCATACCACAGGTCAGTACCTGCTGCCAGCAGACCTATTCAGTATCTCGATGAGTTACCCTCTTACACCCATTTTTTATCAAAGGCTCTTGTCCCAAACTTCACCCTTAAGATAATATTTCATAGGTTGATTTTTCATGAGTGAATGGAGGAGCAGCTCTGAAAACCTTTTTACAGGATGGGATGGTATTAGGTTGGAAGATATTCTACAAATTTCCCATAAAATATTGTTCGCATGAAAAATAGACTTATGTATTTAGATCAGTCCAAAAACATATAATGGTTAAATTTACTTAATGTGTGGTGGATGAGGCCATTATAGAATAACCTAAAGTACCTCTAGCCTTTAAGGTCATATTCTTCACACAAGATTATAGTAGTGTTCCCATGGGTGGAAACATCATGTACTCTCCTGCTACTATTTAATAAAGATGCATTACTAACCAACTTTGAGATAATATCAGGTTGTACTAGTTGCCTATGGGTCTCATAATATGGACTTTTAACTTTATGTAATCCCATAATTAAAAAAATAGGACTATGAACTACTGCCATAATAAATGGTCTGAAATTTTGTATAAAGAAAGGAGAAGAAATATCTAAAAGAACTGAAAATCATTGGTTATGTCAAGAACTCTTGAGTTTGATATTTGAATTTTTTTATTTTTTTTACCATGTTAATAATTTTCTAAACTATAAATTCCAGTAAGGAAAATAGTTGGGAAAAATAGTAGGGAAAACTAATAAAAGTTAGAGAACAATTTTCAAACAAACAAAGTTTAGGAGGGCAATAGGAAATGAAATTCAGTTGTTCCAAAACAGTCTTAGGTAATCAAAGATCAAAATAGAAGACAATTTTGACGAAACAATAGAACCAAAACAAATAAAATTACTTCCCTAAATAATTCATGAAGATGTTCTCCCAATCCAACTAAAAAGAGGATACCTGCAAAACTCCAATAAATCATCATAGCCTAATTTAGTTAGAAAACTTTGAAAAAGGATCTGACTATCAGCTAAAAAACATGTTAAAAATTTTAGGGCAATGGTCTCCCTTAAGATTAGTTTCTCAGTCTGACAGTGACAATTATTGAAAAATACATAAAAATGATGTTGCAACAAACTAACAACTACATGCAACATTTATTTATTTATTGCCCTACCTTACCTAATAAAAGACCCATTTTCAAGTATATGAATACTTCCAATGAAACCACATGTGTAACAGGATCATAAATATACTCACATTCAGGTTTATATAATAAACTTTAATAAGTACCCAAACATGATGAACTAGAAGTTTTGAATAATATGATTTCAAGAGTTGTTGAAGAAGAGAGTGGTGGTGCAATCTGACAATCTCTTGGAACCAACATTCAATATAATCATGGTGTCCTTGTTCCACCTCTTCATTTAAACCACTATGTGTATTATTTTCTTTAGCCTCCTCGATCTCGGGTTCTAATGGATTCTCCTTATTAGATATCGTCCATGAGTCTTTGATATCCTTGGTAGATTGGTCAAATTGATCAATGAAGGTTTCTCAAACTTCTTGTAGGCATGGCTCATAGGACTTTGGTTCTTCTATGTCTTTCGAAGAAGTAGATAGGCTCCTGACTACTTTCAAGATGTGCTCTTCCTGAGAAGAAGAGATCCTAGTTGTTGCTAGGATTTGAGAGAGTTCTTGCAAACTCATTGTCATCTTTGAATCCATATTGTTGGTTGATGGGTCCTGTCTCACACATAGATTAGCACATCAGGTTCTTACAACACCCAAAATATTTTTGATTTTTAATATTTTTGATGAAAAATGAAATGAAAACTAACTACACACTTAAAGAAATTTTAAGAAAACCATAAGGCATAATATAAACTAATTGCAGAATTTGAAAATCACACTACACTTGCATCAAAAGAAACACACATGCAGGAAAGTAGGCACACTTTGCGAAAGAAAAACACACTTGCAAAAGGAACAAACCTGGGTTTGGGTAGAGACCCACTAAAGTGGATGTGCAGGTTCTTACCTCTCGTCTTACTATCTTGTCCTCCACCAGGCTATGTAATTTAAAGGAAACCTACCTACCTAGATGTCAATCCCTTTAGCACCTCCTCGGCAACGACGCCAAAAATGTTGGGCTAAATATATGCATTATTAATTCCAACATTAAATTATCAACTGGGGAGTTGTAGACTTCAAGGTGCAGGCACATTATGTACAAGATTGGAGTTAGTATAGTTGAATCTAAAGCTGGAACACACACTTAAAAATGGAATGAATGAAAGAAAAGTTGGGATTAAAATCAAAGTGCAGGAATCCAAAGTACAAAAAATTAAATTAAAGCCAAGTGCAAGAAATGAAAAGAACTACGGGAAATCCAAATTAAAGCAAACTAGTTAAAGAGAAAAATAATCCAACAAATAGCAAATGAAATCTAAATTCAAACTATGCAAATAAAATGTCCTCGAAAAGATTCACCCAAGAAAGCAAGAGGGGAAAGCGATGAAATTGAAATAAGAAAATATGTGAAGCGAGAGAAAAATGAAGAGATGATGTAAAGATTATCTCCCCCATCCAGATCACACATACTTGTTCTTAACTCCACACATATAAGACATCACAATATATGCATAATGAACTAAACAACAATATATTAATAATGACAAAATATAACATTTACTACTTAACAAAATAATAAACTAATACATAATGATTAACTAAATAAAAATAATAATCAAAATCTTTTTAACAAATAATGAAATATACTAACAAATTACCATCAAACAAAGTAATTTTTTAACGGAATTGTGACATGGCAATATAAAACTAAAATAAAACCTACATACCACTATGCATAGTTCACAACAATTACCACATAATTTAAATAAAATCATAACTTCTAATTCCAATATTTCATAACTCAACGTATGATATGAACATAGTTCAATATGACAAAAGCATACATGGGTTTAATACAAGAAAGTCTTACATATTAAGTTATTCATTCACACACAGGTTTCATATATACCCTTATTGGAATAAGTTATGTACAGGAATGGTTGTGTAGATGATGTAAACCACATACAGTATTAAGTGTATACATGTATCTATACACTCAAACTTTTTTAGACTTTATATGCATATCCAATGATACAAATGAATGGATATGTACGAGAAGGAGTGGATAGGGCACAATTGCAAAGTTAACTGTGAGGAAAATCTAAGGTAGGTGAAGACAACAGTATGAGTAGTGATTAAGATTTCGAGGAGCATGAATCAATTATTGCAGGAATTAAGGTGAAATAGTGGCGTGGAATTGAAGTAGAGTTGTGGGTGTTCTTATTCAAGGGTCAATCTATAAATTCATAAAATAAATCAATGGACTTGAAAGATTGCAAAGATAAAATTAAATGTGAATAAAAGTAATCACACAAACTGAAAATGAAATGCAACCCATGAAACATAATCTGCAACTAATCTAGTTAAATGATGGAAATAACAGGACATTACCTAGATCAAGGGGTCATTCTCGACCTGGGAAAAGTGCCTGAAAACTAACTCAAAGTGAAGAGATGCTCAGAATTCTGATAACAATAATCTGTCCTTCATTAAATTGGAAGAAAACTTAAATTGCAACATGATAACACTCAACTCGCTGTGACACATCTGATTACATGATAACAATAGTGATCTTTTATGTAATGAAAATTCTCCTCCCTATCTGATGTACACCTCTCTATTTTATAGTATTACAAAATAGAGGAAACGATTGCTAAAGGTATAACATCGAATCCCTTGGAAATATGGCTTCCATACTATAAAATATATACATTAAAATACTTTTTTTATGATTCCCGATCATTTTGAATTTAAATTTGTCATTTTCCTTATCTGATTTGCATTGGAGATGACTTTGGAGTTGGTTTGACAAATCTGGGCGCATCATTTTATAAATCTGTGCGTTTTGTTCATGGTGATTTCAAATTTAGATAGATCCCAAAAATTGGGTAAATGTCAATTAAAGAACCAGCAATAACTTCTTAACCATTTCTTTGATTGGAGAATGGCTTGGTGAGACCCAATTTTCCATGTTGGGAACAAAACCCATGTTCCTGATTCTTTGTATTATTCTTTATTTGCACAAAAATCGAGGCCAAAATTGACTGTCTAGAATTTTTATTAATTTTGGCTGAATTATTCCCCTTGAGCTGGAGGTCCACACGTACGCACTGGGTGAATTCGGACACATGATTCTTCATGCCAACATCGTTGCGAAGAAAACCCATGTTTCGTGAGTAGTTGTGATGGTACTTTATAAGTGGTAATAATGTGTAGTGGACTGTGGAGTAGGTGATAGTGGTTATGCATCATGTTTTCCAAATACTTAGTAAATTAAAGATATTTATACATTTTTAACCTCAAGTTAACTTTTCTTTGAATTTTGATGCACGTTGAAGTGGAAACCATGCAGAACAAGATGAAAGATATGTGGAACCATTATGTGGACCGTCGAAAGTTGAAGATGAGGTGGATAGAAGCTGAGGACTATTGAAGAGAATGATGTTGATAAGAGTTGCACAAAAGATGATGAGAGCTTAAGAGAACAGAAGCTGATATGCTAGATCTCAAAAAAAAACTTGCTGAGATGAACTGAAGATGTTGGAGATGTTGAAGAGAGACTCTAAAGATTTGGAGATCTCCCCCAAACCCAAGAGTTTGCATGTCCTCATGCAAACTTCTTAATACTGAGTGGCTTGCAACTATAAGAAAACAATTGCTGCCAACTTTTTTTGATACCAATCTGAGAGTTCCTAAGAACAGAAATCTTAGAGTTGCTAATGAATTGTAGGCACAAAGTCCATGATTGCTAATCCTGACCACACGGAGAGAAAATCATATGATCGTATAATAAACTGATCATAACATGAATTACATCATAACATGAATTAAATCATAACATGAAGTAAATCATAACTTATGAGCATTCCCCCTCTATGACTGACTGAGATAATTCAAGCATAACCCACAAAAAATGTATAATCAGCTTTTATGTTTTATAGCAAATATTTCTATTTCCTTGATTAAAAAAAATTCATCAAAATATTAGCAGCACTTATGTTCAAAGAGCCCTGTATAAATTAGAGTAGGGATTTTTTTCTTCTCCTTTAGGAAGGAAAATAAAAGAGTATTAGCAGTCTCAACAAATGAAAACCCCATAAGAAACTAGTCAATTTTTTTCACTTTGAAAAGATTTACAGTCATTCAAGTAATAAAGATAAATTTCACAGTTGAGTATATTAAGCTTCTAAGATCATAGTCCCACTCTTAAGATAGTACATCTTAGATATAGTATGAATTGGATGATAGGGTCTTAAGGTCAACTTAGGGTTATTCTCAAACATGGAAAATAGATGGATTTTATTTAACCTTTAGTTCAATCATGCATGCTTTTTCTTAATGATTTACACAAGTATATCGCTCATATGGACAAATATAGATTAGGCATATGAAAATTAGAACCCATTGTCAACAAGTCTTTTCAATACTCTGATGGGGTAATTTTGACATCTAAGAAATATCCCCCCCTAGGCAGAATGGCCCATTTCCCACGAGCATGTTTAGTACCTTGATGGGTTTGCGTAGTCATACCACATGATGGTACCTGATGCTAGCCGGATTGTTCAGTATCCCGGCGGGTTAGCCTCTTACACCCATTTTCCATCAGAGGCTCTTGTCCCAAACTTCACCCTTAAGATAAAATTTCATAGGTTGATTTTTCATGAGTAAATGGAGGAGCAGCTCTGAAAACCTTTTTACAGGATGGGATGGTATTAGGTTGGAATATATTCTAATAAATTTCCCATAAAAGATTGTTCGCGTGAAAAATAGACTTATGTATTTAGATCAGTCCAAAGACATATCATGGTTAAATTTCCTTAATGTGCGGTGGATGAGGCCATTTTAGAATAACCTAAAGTACCTCTAGTCCTTAAGGTCATATTCTTCACACAGGATTATAGTAGTGTTCCCATGGGTGGAAACATCATGTATTCTCCTGCTACTATTTAATAAAAATGCATTACTGACCAACTTTGAGATAATATCAGGTTGTACTAGCTGCCTTTGGGTCTCATAATATGGACTTTTAACTTTATGTAATCCCATAATTAAAAAAAATAGGACTATGAACTACTGCTATAATAAATGGTCTGAAATTGTGTATAAAGAAAGGAGAAGAAATATCTAAAAGAACTGAAAATGATTCGTTATGTCAAGAACTCTTGGGTTTGATATTTGAATTTATTTTTTTTTTACCCTATTAATAATTGTCTAAACTGTAAATTCCAGTAAGAAAAATAGTTCGGAAAAATAGTAGGGAAAACTAATAAAAGTTAGAGAACAATTTTCAAACAAACAAAGTTTAGGGGGGTAATAGAAAATGAAATTCAGTTGTCCCAAAATAGTTTTAGGTAGTAAAAGATCAAAATAGAAGACATTTTTGACGAAACAACAAAACAAAAAGAAATAAAATTACTTCCTTGAATAAGTCATGAAGATGTTCTCCCAATCCAACTAAAAAGAGGATAGCTACAAAAATCCATCAAATTATCATAGCCTAATTTATTTAGAAAACTTTGAAAAGGATCTGACTATCAGCTAAAAAACATATTAAAAATTTTGGGGCTATGGTCTCCCTTAAGATTAGTTTCTCAGTCTGACAACGGCAATTATTGAAAAAGACATAAAAATGATGTTGCAACAAACTAACAACTACAGGAAACATTTATTTATTTATTTATTGTCCTACCTTACCTAATAAAAGACCCATTTTCAAGTATATGAATACTTCCAATGAAGCCACGTGCGTAACAGGATCATAAATATACTCACATTAGCGTTTATATAATAAACTTTAATAAATACCCAAACATGATGAACCAACAGTTTTTAATAATACGATGTGAAGAGTTGTTGAAGAAGAGAGTGGTGGTGCAATCTAACAATCACCTGGAACCAACATTCAATATAATCATGGTGTCCTTGATCAACCTCTTCATTTAAACCACTATGTGTATTCTTTTCTTTAGCCTCCTCGATCTCAGGTTCTAATGTCTTCTCCTTATTAGATATGGTCCATGAGTCTTCGATCTCCTTGGTAGATTGGTTGAATTGATCAATGAAGGTTTCTGTATCTTCTTGTTGGCATGGCTCATAGGACTTTAGTTCTTCTATGTCTTTCAGAGAAGTAGATAGGTTCCTGACTGATGTCAAGATGTGCTCTTCCTGAGAAGAAGAGATCCTAGTTGATGCTAGGATTTGAGAGAGTTCTTCCAAACTCATTTTTCATCTTTGAATCCATCTTGTTGGTTGATGGGTCCTGTCTCAAACATGGATTAGCACATCGGGTTCTTACAGCACCCAAAATATTTTTGATTTTTGATATTTTTAATGAAAAATGAAATGAAAACTAACTACACACTTAAAGAAATTTTAAGAAAACCATAAGACATAATAGAAACTAATTGCAGAATTTGAAAAGCACACTACACTTGCATCAAAAGAAACACACTTGCAAAAGGAACAGACCTGGGTTTGGGTAGAGACCCACTAAAGTGGATGCGCAGGTTCTTACCTCTCGTCTTACTGTCTTGTCCTCCACCGGGATGAGTAATTTAAAGGAAACCTACCTACCTACACTTCAATCCCTTTAGCACCTCCTGCGCAACAATGCCAAAAATGTTGGGCTAAATATATGCACTATTAATTCCAATATTAAATTATCAACTGGGGAGTTGTAGACTTTGAGGTGTAGGCACAGTATGTGCAAGATTGGAGTTAGTCTAGCTGAATCTAAAGATGGAAAACACACTTCAAAATGGAATGAATGAAGGAAAAGTTGGGATTAAAATCAAAGTGAAGGAATCCAAAGTACAAGAAATTAAATGAAATCCAAGTGCAGGAAATGAAAATAAATACAGGAAATCCAAATTAAAGCAAACTAGTTAAAGAGAAAAACAATCCAACAAATAGGAAATGAAATCTAAATTCAAACTATGCAATTAAAATGTCCTCGAAAAGATGCACCCAAGAAAGCAAGAGGGGAAAGCAATGAACTTGAAATAAGGAAAAATGTGAAGCGAGAGAAAAATGAAGAGATGATGTAAATATGATCTCCCCCATCCAGATCACACATACTTGTTCTTAACTCCACACATATAACATATCACAATATATGCATAATGAACTAAACAACAATATATTGATAATGACAAAATATAACATTTACTACTTAATAAATTAATAAACTAATACATATTGATTAACTAAATAAAAATAATAATCAAAATCTTTTTAACAAACTACCATCAAACAAAGTAATTTTTTAACGGAATTGTGACATGGCAATATAAAACTAAAATAAAACCTACCTACCACTATGCACAGTTCACAACATTTACCACATAATTTAAATAACATCATAACTTCTAATTCCAATATTCAATAACAGAACGTATGATATGAACATAGTTCAATATGACAAAATCATACATGGGTTTAATACAAGAAAGTATTACATATTAAGTTATTCATTCACGCACAGGTTTCATATATACCCTTATTAGAATAAGTAATGTACAGGAAGGGTCATGTAGATGATGTAAGCCACACACGGTATTAAGCTTATACACGTATCTATACACGCAAACTTTTCGAGACTTTTCTATGCATATACAATGATACAAGTGAATGGATATGTATGAGAAGGAGCGGAAAGGTCACAATTTCATAGTTAACTGTGAGGTAAATCTAAGGTAGGTGAAGACAACAATATGAGTAGTGATTAAGATTTCGAGGAACATGAATCAATTATTGCAGGAATGAAGGTGAAATAATGGTGTGGAATTGAAGCAGAGTTGTGGGTGTTCTTGTTGGCCCTTGGTTATGAATTAAAGAAGAAGGTAGAGAAAAGATGAAGCCTGAACTATGTGTAAGACATGTTGACTGATATTGGGTTGAAGTGGCCAAAGGAGCAGAAAAGAAGGAGCGAAGTAAGGGAAAACGATTCATTGGATGAGAATATCAAGGAATACAGATAAGCAAGGAATATGGATCGTGGACAACTCAACAAGCGGAAAAAGCCACCATTTGATGCTTTGGAGCACCTCGCGGAAAAGAAGGAAAGACAGGCTCACGAATCTCGGAAAATGCGGGTCAAGTTGACCTAGGGTTTTGGTATCTAGGGTTTTGACACCTAGGTTTCGGCCTAAGGTTGTCGATGAGTTATTGTAATGTATAAATAAAGGTCTAGAGGACCTGGGGTGGGTTGTTGTTGGTGAATGATCGAGAGCTCATTTTTAGTGTGTGAGAGAGAAGTATTATGTGTGAGAGCCTTCTTGGCGGAGCCGCACCCTCACTGGCACGTCCGCTTCCTCAGGACCTTCTTCCCACTCGGCCCGAAGAACTCCAAGGTTCTTCTATTTCCCTATCGGGAAATCTTCACCCACAGTTCTCTTCGGCGCAATCCTCTCTCCTTTTCTTTCGGAGGATCGGAACTCGCGGCTTTCGCAAGTTCTCGGTTGCTCGCTGGGCTCTCGAATCCCCGAGACTCGATATGTCAGTCAACGTTGATTTCTTCTCGCTTTATCGGGACTTCGGCTCTATCACGATCTCACCACTTGCGATATCAACCTTTTACTTTACCGAATCCCAACTCACGATGTGCCGAAACGCTGATTCACACGTGCGAGATGACTCTCCGTCACTTCTATCGGGATATCGGACTTCGCAGGATCGCGAATCCTGATGTCCAATGCTCAGAAACTTCGATGCGAATCCCCGATAGCTCGCGTCAACTGTCCACGTCACCACTCCTTGGCCCCAAACTGCTACATCACTGTCGGAATATCGCATCTCGCGACTTCGCAGCTTCCGTTGCCAAGATTTACGAGCTTCAACCCTCAAAACCCCGACACCCGATCCTTACGTGTAGATCCGACAGTCCTCAAAACTTTGTGATATCTCCTCAGAGAGTCTCGACCGTCCGTTCTCCCTTTGATGATTCTTGTGAAAAAGAAACAAGTGCTTCCTCCACGAAGACTTGCTCTCCTGCTTGCCAATATATGACTCTTCCTTTGAGATTTCAACGGAAGCTTCCCCTGCGCTTATCCTTCGATGAGTTCGAAGGCCTACTCCTCCTGATCTTCCCTACAATTCTCAATTACTTAGAAGGAACTTTGCACGCACTCCTCGTGGCAAATCTTCAACCTTGTCGAAGTGTTGAAGTCTTTCGACCATGCGCACTCCTGCAGCAGCAGTCTTTCAAAGCCTTGCTCAAGTTCACAACCCTGAGGCTTTTCCTTGGCCTGCTCACTCCTTGCACGGCACTTGTGCCTAACTGCTCCTTCGAGAAAATGAGAACAAAAGCTAACTCTAAGTGAACCCTTCTGTCAACGCACTCCTGGCGAACAATTCGACTGCACTCCTTGCAGGAATTATCTGGCTCAATTAGAGAAACAATTGAAACTCATTCACTCTTCCTCTCAGACTTCAATTCAACCATGAAATCACATACACATCATATAAAAGCAAATGCTTGACAGGAAATAAACATTCACAAGCATAACATCAACACACACAGAGACAACACAAACCATGAATTTGAATCAAAGTTTTCTTCTATTAATTCAATATCTGTACATGGGTGTTCTTCATACAAAGCTCTCTGCTTGCTCTTCTTTTCCTGAATGCTCAATATGTTACAATGATACAATGAGGGTGTCTATATCCGTTTTCCCTCTTGGACCTCTAAGCTATCAAATCTACAATTAAATATTCTATCTACTTTACATTAACTATCTTAAATGCCTCATCTACCTAAGAATGAGAGCTATCCGCTCAAGTTCCATTTACAATATACAAAGTGCACCTTCATAAATGGCTTCATTAAAGTCGTGCGCAACAATCCCAAAGTATTTTCAAAATGTGTGTTGGCTTGTCCAGTTGTTCTCCGCTTCCGCACTGGCTCGCTTTATGAGTTGGCGATGCTCCTGCATCATACTCCTCGGCTTGAAAACTTTCATGGGCTCCTATCCATGAGCTCCTGCACGGTCCATCCATGATTTTGTATCATCACTTCAGTCTCCCAGCTGGAATCTTCCACTGGGTGTCCCTTCCATTTGACCAGATACTCAAAGTATTCCTTTCTCTGGGTCTTCTTACCCACTCTCTTGTCCAGTATGCACTCCATCTGTGGTTTTTCTGCTACCGGCATCTTCTTCGTCCACTGGATCACTGGTTGCTCAGTTGCAGTCTCTGCTTCTCCAGCCCTGTATGGGTATAAATCTGCAACATTGAATATCGGAGATATTTCGATGTCATCCGGAAGCTCAATCTCATAAGCATTTTCTCTGAATTTCTTCAGGACCTTGCATGGCCCGATTTTCTTCATTTTCAATTTATTGTATGTTCCCCTCGGGAACCTTTCCTTCCTTAGATGTGCCAGAACCAGATCGCCAACTTCAAACTGAAGTTGTCTCCTGTGTTGATCTACTCTGTGCTTGTACTGCTGATTTGAATCTATCAGTCGTTGCTTCACCTTACGGTGAAGTTCCTTCATTGCTTCAGCAAACTCTTCTGCACTAGCGCTGCTAGTAGCAATTGGTTCTGAATTCCTCAGTTCAGAAACCCCTCTCGGCTGTACCCCATATACAACCTGAAATGGACTCTTTCCTATGCTCCGATTCACTGAATCGTTGTATGCAAACTCTACCTGTGGTAATATATTATCCCAGCTGCTATGGTGCTCCACCACCAAGCTTCTCATCAAGTCTCCCAGACTTTTGTTGACCACTTTTGTTTGTCCATTTGTCTGCGGATGATAAGCAGAACTAAACGCCAAGTTAGTTCCTAGCTTCTTCCATAGTGTCCTCCAAAAATGTCCTATGAATTTTGTGTCTCTGTTCGAAACTATGCTTTTCGGCAACCCATGAAGTCGAATGACCTCCTTGAAAAACAAATTTGTGATATGAGTCGCATCGTTGGTTTTATGGCATGGAATAAAATGTGCCATATTTGAAAACCTATCCACTACTACAAAGACAGAATCAAATCATCTTTGCATCCTTGGCAAACCCAATACAAAATCCATGCTAATTGCCTCCCATGGCCTCTCTGGTACGGGAAATGGCTGATAAAAACCCGCATTCTGCTTTCTCCCCTTCGAATGCTGGAAAATTTTGCATCTGTCAACAAATCACTTGACCTCTGCTCGCATCCCTAGCCAAAAATATGATTCGCTCAGCTTCCCGAACTTTTTTTCATGACCAAAATTTCCTGCCAATCCACCACTGTGCTTCTCCTTCAACAGGTTCTCCCTCATGGAGCAATTTGGAATACACAATTGATTACCTCTAAACAACAATCCCTCTTGGATCATATAGTCTATCCAAGGGATTTTTTCTCTGAGAACTGGATTCTCAGCTGCTTCATAAGCCTCTCCAAAATCTGCATCACCTGCATACATGTCTCGGAGATTTTCAAAACCCAATGTTTTGACTCAGAACTCCTGCAGCAATAAACATTTCCTACTCAAAGCATCAGCCACTTTGTTAGCAGTACTCGAAATATGCTTAATCACAAACGTGAAATTCTGCATATACTCTACCCATTTTGCATGTTTCTAATTCAACTTCTCTTGTTGAGTCACAAACTGCAATGCATGATTATCACTGTAAAATACAAATTCCTTCGGGATCAAGTAATGCCTCCACTTCTTCAATGCCTGGATGATAGCATAGAATTATTTGTCATACGTGGAATACTTCAATTTTGCCTCATCCATCTTCTCACTGAAATATGCAATTGGTCTGTCTTCCTGACTCAAGACCGCTCCTATGGCATACCCGCTCGCATCACATTTCACCTTAAATGTCTTCTGGAAATCCGGTAACACCAGAACTGGTTGTTCTGTGATCTTCTGCTTCAACAGATTGAAGCTCTTCTCAGCCTCGGCTTTCCAATGAAAAGATTTATGTCACTTCTTCACTGTTTCCATCATCGTTGCGCTAATTCCACTGAAATTTCTGATGAATTTTTGGTAGAAACTAGCCAAACCATGAAAACTTCTCACCTCGAAAATATTTCTCGGTGATGGCCAATTTTTAATCACTTCCACTTTATTCGGATCCATCTTCAATTCATTCACTGAAATAACAAAACCCAATTAAATGAGTTTTGTCTTCATAAACGAGGACTTCTTCATGTTGATCAACAGCTTCTCCTGTTGTAGCTTCCTCATCACAATGGCCAAATGCTTCAGATGTTCATCCTTCGTCTTGCTGAAAATCAGTATGTCATCCAGATATACGACGACAAATTTCCCGATGAATTCCCTCAGGACTTCATTCATCAACCTCATAAATGTACTTGGTGCATTTGTCAAGCCAAACGGCATGACTAGCCATTCATACAACCCTTCATTTGTCTTGAAGGTTGTCTTCCACTCATCGCCTTCCCTCATGTGAATCTGATGATATCCGCTTTTCAGATCGATCTTTGAAAAAAAAATTGCCCCACTCAGGCAATCCATCAGATCATCCATTCTCGGCAATGGAAACCTATACCTGATGGTTATTTTTTTGATCGCCCTCGAGTCAGTACACATTCTCCATCCTCCATCCTTCTTTGGACTAAGCATTGTTGGAACAGCACACGAACTCAATCTTTCTCTGACTAATCCTTTGTCCATCAAATCCTGGACCTGCCTTTTGACCTCTTCATTTTCTTGCGGCGTCAATCTGTACACAGCTTTGTTTGGAAAACTCGCCCCTGGTATGAGGTCAATGTGATGACTCACACTTCTCATCGGTGGCAACGAATGAGGTAATTTGTCCACTATGATATCAGCGAACTCTTCCAGCAGTTCCTGAATCTCATCTGGTAAATCATCCATTATTGTGCTAGTCAGAACAATCCTCGACTTTCTGACAACAAAGAATTGTGGATCTTCTTTCTT
>JZKD02S1910643.1:1687884-1741572 GCA_000966675.3 Picea glauca
GATTTCCTACTGGCCTACCTCTTCTTCCCACCTCCCTATCTTCTGGGTCAGGTGATTGTCTTTCTCTTCTGGGCAGCATGGAAAATCCTCTTCTCTCTGCTACAGAAAAAAAAGAAATACTCCCGCTCTAATACCAAACCAGGTGGAGCCACACCCTCACTGGCACATCCGCTTCCTCGGGACCTTCTTCCCACTCGGCCCAAAGAACTCCAAGGTTCTTCTATTTCCCTATCGGGAAATCTGCACCTACAGTTCTCTTCGGCGTGATCCTCTCTCCTTTTCTTTCGGAGGATTGGAACTCGTGGATTTTGCAAGTTCTTGGTTGCTTGCTGGGCTCTTGAATCCCCGAGACCCGATATATCAGTCAACGCTGACTTCTTCTTTCTTTATCGGGACTTCGGCTCTATCGCGATCTCGTCACTCACGATATCAACCTTTTACTTTACCGACTCTCGACTCGCGATGTGCCGAAACACCGATGTGCACGTGCGAGTTGACTCTCCGTCACTTCTATCAGGATATTGGACTTCATAGGATCACGAATCCCGATTTCCAATGCTCAGAAACTTCATTGTGAATCCGCGATAGCTCGCGTCAACTGTCCACGTCACCACTCCTTGGCCCCACACTGCTACGTCACTGTCGGAATATCGCATCTCGCGACTTCGCAGCTTCCGTTGCCAAGATTTACGGGCTTCAACCCCCGAAACCCCGACACCCGATCCTTACGTGTAGATCCGATGGTCCTCGGAACTTCGTGATATCTCCTCAGAGAGTCTCGACCGTTCGTTCTCCCTTTGATGATTCTTGCGAAAAAGAAACAAGTGCTTCCTCCATGAAGACTTGCTCTCCTGCTCGCCAATATACGACGCTTCCTTTGAGCTTTCAATGGAATCTTCCCCTGTGCTTATCCTTCGATGAGTTTGAAGGCCTGCTCCTCCTGAGCTTCCCTACAATTCTCAATTACTTAGAAGGAACTTTGCACGCACTCCTCGCGGAAAATCTTCAACCTTGTTGAAGTGTTGAAGTCTTTCGACCCTGCGCACTCCTGTAGCAGTAGTCTTTCAAATCCTTGCTCAGGTTCACAACCCTGATGCTTTTCCTTGGCCTGTGCACTCCTTGCATGGCACTTGTGCCTAACTGCTCCTTCGAGAAAATGAGAACAAAATCTAACTCTAAGTGAACCCTTCTGTCAACGCACTCCTGGCGGACAATTCGACTGCACTCCTTGCAGGAATTCTCTGGCTCAATTAGAGAAACAATTGAAACTCATTCACTCTTCCTCTCAGACTTCAATTCAACCATGAAATCACATACACAGCATATAAAAGAAAATTCTTGACAGGAAATAAACATTCACGAGCATAACATCAGCACACACAGAGACAACACAAACCATGAAATTGAATCAAAGTTTTCTTCTATTAATTCAATATCTGTACATGGGTGTTCTTCATACAAATCTCTCTGCTTTCTCTTCTTTTCTTGAATGCTCGATATGTTACAATGATACAATGAGGGTGTCTATATCCATTTTTCCTCTTGGACTTCTAAGCTATCAAATATACAATTAAATATTCTATCTACTTTACATTAACTATCTTAAATTCCTCATCTACCTAAGGATGAGAGCTACCCGCTCAAGGTCCATTTACAATATACAAAGTGATCCTTCATAAATGGCTTCATTAAAGTCTTGTGCAACAATCCCAAAGTATTTTCAAAATGTGTGATGGCTTGTCCAGCTATTCTCCGCTTCCGCGCTGGCTCGCTTGATGAGTTGGTGATGCTCCTGCATCACTTCTGGTATTGTAAGATCTTCAGTTGGGTGTGAAGATCAACCCTACAGCTGGGTGCGCAGGGAGGGGAGAGAAGAAGAGAATAAGAGAAGGAGAGAAAGATCTACGAGCTAAGAGTGCAGATAGAACTGTATGATTTATATAATATCAAGAAACACAGTTCTGTGGACGTAGCCCTAGGGAGAGGGTGAACCACATATATTTTGTGTCTCTATGGTTGATGTTGTGTTCTTTTGTCTTCTGTTATTTTTTTATTGCATTATTATGTTAGATATGGAATATAATTGTGTGAAGTAGGTTTATACCTGATAAGAATAACCAGGTTGTTGTGTATTGTTTCCTTGGATCCACTTGCATTTCCTCTAGTTGTAGACACTTGTGTCCTGCAACCCCTCATTGCTACTTCGGGTGAGACTACATCTACTTTGGAGGTGTTGTGAAAAGGGCTAGTAGTTAAGGGCTTGTTGGTGCGTTGTTAGAGTTGAACCCTGGGTTTGCCCCTGTGCCAACAAATGGTTCTGTTGTTGGGACCGGGATCTTCTTGAGGGAATGTCAAGGTGGTTTCCATCGAAGATAGATATTTAGAAGTGCATAGAAGAACAAGAAAAGGACTTCGTTAAATCCCAAAAAAAAAACCCTAAGCTCATTACAGAAGAGTGGTTGGGAAGGTATATCTTCACCGATATACACGAGATTTTCTTTGGAGGAATTCATCAGGAGATATACGAGTAGTTAGCCAGATTAGCAGATACCCAGTTTGAGATCAGATCTAGACCACCTGTGGTTTAGACGACGGTGTTGGTCAAGAAGGTCAA
Source organism: Picea glauca (assembly GCA_000966675.3). Lineage (NCBI taxonomy): Eukaryota > Viridiplantae > Streptophyta > Pinopsida > Pinales > Pinaceae > Picea > Picea glauca. The sequence continues at coordinate 1,690,499 of JZKD02S1910643.1, forward strand.
GAGAGTTGATAATGTCGTATCAAGAGAAGTAGATCATTGGTTCGATAGTACTATTGGAGGGTACATTACTAATTTTGATGTTGACAGAGTAGAGTCATACAGCCAAGCAGAGAGATATTCCTTTAAGGGACCGAGAGAAAAAAATTTACACTTCTTGAAATTGAAGATCAAGATGTTATTGCGTGAGAAGAACATATTGAAGATAAAATAAGTGGTTAGATCAGAAAGATAATGTTCAAGAATTCAGACAGCGACAACGAAACATAGGTTGGACATACACGCAGTGGGACAACCTTCAGAGAGGTTCCTATAGTGAACTTGTTCGAGCAGAGACATGAACCACTATAGGACAAAGGGTTCTACAGTGGAGAGGAAGAAGATTTAGTAAATGAGGAACATTCAGAGTCCGCTAGGGTAGAGGAAGGTGTTAGCGTCAGAAGTCACTCTTGGATTGGAGCAGGAGCAGAGCCCGACGCCCATCAGTTTATGTCACGATTTGTTTATAAAAAGGGGTGATCGAATGGAAGTTAACTCAAAACAATGTTGTTCTAACTCCGAAACTAGGCCAGGCATGCATAGGCAAGTAAGGTCTTAGATAAACTTCAGACAGTGAGTTGTAGTAAGGGTGAGTAGGGGGAAGACTTGTATCAAAGAGATGCAAGGGTCTGTCATAAACATTAGGTTTCTAATAGACTGTAGGAGAAAACATCTAAACGCAAGATCTTCTTACATTCAAACGCAGAGAACTGGAGAATACAACAATGCAACAATAAATCCTTTATCGTAACATAATTRCAATAATTCATGTGAATCAGTCAATCATGAACTCCCTCAGTATGAGATGAAAACTAGATGGGGTAGGAAAACTATCTATCATTAAACAAGAAATATTACATACAGATGCATAACCCGAGAACTAGAGTGTCTGTTAAAACTTTATAGTCGGGAGCTTTGCTCTACCATCAATACCTTCAAAAACTGCAAAAACTGAGTACAGATACTCAAATGAATTTTCCCAACAGAGGTGCGCTCGCCCTCTAAGGAGTAGCGTCTCTTCAGTCAGACTTGGACGTAAATCCTTTGTCAGACGTCACTTTAACTTTGCATGGCCTTCGCAGGGGAGATAGCTGAAACATTAAAGGCCAAAATGGCGTGTGCAGACTTCCTCTGGTCAGCTGAGAACTCGACATGACCTTTTGGAGAAAATCAGTGTACAAGACCATCTCAGACAGACTGTCTGCCAGAAACTCCATGCCTTGCATTCAATAAGTGAGCAGAGGTTTCAACTATCTCCATTCACCTTCATTTATTTTTTAGCGAGGACCAAGATTGAGGTCGGGCTGAACTGGTCTTTAGAGGACGCGGCGCTCCCTTCTGTGGCAAAACCCAAAGCTTCGGCCCCTTTGCACTACTCTTTTCCTTTCCCCAAGTGACCGGGCGTTAAGACCATGGGCCCAACCCCTGAGTACTTTCGGTGCTTTGCATATCGCGGCTGGGAAAAGGTTGATCCTCATTCTCTAAAGTCATGACGCGTAAAGAGGCAGTAGAGCCTAATCGCGCACCACGTACCCCTCTTTTGATCAGACAACCCAGAATACTTTCGGTGATATTGTGGACCCATCATTTAAAATTTCTTTGTATTTCATCACTCGCGAGTTCGCGGGTCAAAGACCCTTGGCTCCTCTTTTCCAAACTCCCACTCCCCGAGATGGCGATACAGTCTGGGCTCCTCTCCTGGTCAGTGCTCTCTACATGTAACCGTCGGCTAGGGCCCAAGTACTAGCACCTCTGGCTACTCGTGACCTCGCGAGTCAGAGTATCAAACTTTGGAACTCTCCCCTCGCGAAGTCCCAAGACGCGATGGTCAGCGACGGTTGATCCCCTCCGGACACTTCTCATAACTCGAAATATCATGCAACCAAAGGATATGGTCTACCCTTCAAACTCATGAATCATGGGTTCGAGACATAACATTGCGCTCAAACTGATCGTGATCAACGGCCCTCGTAACTTCGCGAGTGCCTCCTAAAGAATTTCGACCGTTGACTTTCTTGAAAAAAATTTGCGCTATACTTGGCGCGACTCGGTTAACTGCAATTATCCACCGCCCACTGCTCTGCTCTGTCAACGAATCCTTGTCTCTGAAGAATGAAATGCCCGCTCGCTTGATTTTAAGCCCGAAAATGATTTATTTTTTGTGTTGCGCTTGGGCGCTTCTCGTGCAACCTACAGCCCCGGATATTCCTATGTCGAAGGCAAGTAATGTTGCTAACATTAGGCTCCATGGGGGATAGAGTCGTCCCTGTGATGCTCTAAGGACTCATTTTGCAGTTCCAGTGCCTTGTTGTGGGGCTATGGAGTCATTTACTAAGCCAAAAAATAAAAATAAACAAAGAACCAAAAGGACAATATTTACAAACAAAGGAGCCATTGAAGGCTTAGACAAAACATTTCTTCAGAAAATGCCCATTTACTGGGCTGTTGAAAACTTCTTCACCCTCCAAATCTTGCAACCTGTACGTGTTATTTGAGAAAACCTCAGACATTTTGAAGGGCCCAATCCACAGGGCTTCAAATTTGTCGTGCTTGCCCTTATCTTGCTTCGGAGCATCTCATTTCAATACCAGGTCTCCTATCTGGAACTCCTCCTTCTTGGCCTTCTTATCAAAAACCTGCTTGGTCATCTGTTGATTGTCCTGAATTCTGATCATTACCTGCTCTCTGGCCTGTTGGACTTCTACCATTTGATGAATTCTTCTGGTCATGTCATTGGGCTCTTCTTGATAATCCTGGAAGAATTTCTCTACGGGAATGGCCAGCTGAGAAGGGAAGACAACTTTTACTCTGTAAACTAACTGGAAAGGGGAGATGCCTATAGATCTCTTTGTGGTCACCTGATCGGCCCATAGAGCGAATTTCATCTTCGAGTTCCAAGCCATTTTGTTGTTCTCCAGTAATCTTTGGATGATCCTTATCATGCTTTTGTTGGAGGATTCTACTAAACCATTACCCTGGGATAGTATGGGGTGGAGTGAATCAGTTTGATCCCGAATTTTTCACAGAACTTGACTAATGGCTCAGCCTTGAAAGAGGTTGCGTTATCAGTAATAATGTTTCTTGGGCATTCGAACCTTACGATGAGGTCTTCCAGGAATCCAATGATTACCTTATGGGAATCACTCCTGGTGGGGATAGCTTCAATCCACTTAGTAAAGAAATCTGTGGCAGTCAGGATCCATCTGTGCTACCCACTAGAAGAAGGGTGGATTTCTCCAATAAAATCTAGGCCCCATTGTTGGAAAGGTCCTGAAACAACTACAGGCTTTAAAGGCAGAGACTTGAGCTGTTGCTTTCCTGAAAATCTTTAGCATGGGATACAGGCTCTAACTCCTCTATGGACATCAGCAAACAAGGTGGGCCAGTAGTACCCAACTCTGAGAATTTTGTGGGTTGTGGTCTTCCAAAACTGGTGCCCTCCACATAGGCCGCTGTGAAATTCAACCATGATCCTATCGGCCTCTTGTGGATTCATGCATTTTAAAAGCACCCCCAGGGAGTCTTTCCAGTATAAAATATGATCGACAAGGTAGTATCTGCATGCCTTGAGCTTCAGAGCTCTTGCTTTGTTTATTTGCAGACCATCTGGAGGATGCAACTCCTATAGAAAATATATGACATCCTTATACCAAGGACATTGAGCCAACAGGGGTTCTGTTTGAGGGTCTACGTCGGATAGTTGATTCTGCTAATTTTCTGAATGTGCATTGATGAAATCTACCCCCAAAGCTTTGTGATTAGCTTCAGCCAATATCTTGGCTAATCCTTGACCTTTGATCAATTTGGTAGGCCTTATTTCCAAGTCAAATTCCAGGATCTTGGCTATCCATTTACTCCTTTTCCCGTCAATGTAGGGTTGTATAAGGATGTCCTTCACAGAGGCTGAAGGAACGTGTGCGGTCACTTTTGAGTGCAAGACATAGACTCTGAAATCTTTGAGAGCTTTCACTAAGGCATAGGCCTGTTTCTCCATGATTTCATACCTGACCTCTGCATCTCTTAATGCCTTGTTGAAGAAGGCAATGGGTTGCTCTCACCCTTCCTCGTTTTTATGCAACAAGACCGTTGCTACTGTATCAAAAGAAGCGAAAGAGAAGATTAGGAAATCTTTGGAATAGTCAGGACTGATCAGCACAGGTGCCTCAGTCAATGTGCTTTTTATTTGGGAAAAATATTCCCTGGGTTCAGTGGTCCATTTCACTTCATTTCCCTTCCTGAGCATGGTTGTGATGTGTTTCACCATCTCAGCAAAATTCGAGACGAATCTCCTCAGAAAATTAATCTTCCCCAAAAAGGCATGAACTTCCTTCTTAGATCTAGGAAGTGATAGGGTCTGAATTGCCTCCACTCTGCTAGGATCAATCCTCACTCCTTCTACTGATACTAAATGGCCTAATAGCTTCCCCTCCTTCATAGAAAATCAAATATTCTTGGGGTTTAGAGAAAGGTCGAACCTTCAACACTTCAATAAAACTTTCCTCAGGTGACAACAGTGCTCTTTATCTGATCTCGAGAAGACTGTGATGTCATCCAGATAGATTACCACAAACTGATCTTTCTCCTCGATAAAATCTATGTCCATGGCTCGCTAAAAAGTGCCTCCTGCATTCATCAACTCAAAAGGCATTTTGGCATACATGAATGTTCCCCAAGGAGTGGTAAAGGCCATTTTTTATCTATCCTCAGGCATGACCGATATCTTATTATAGCCAGAAAAACCATCAATCATGGAAATCCTAGATGCACCGGTTACCCTCTGCAATATGTGTTCCATGTTGGGTAGGGGATAATTGTCTTTCTTTGAGCTCCTGTTCAGGTTCCTGAAATCGACACAAAGCCTGATTTCTCCACTTTTCTTCCTTACCGGAACCAAATTGGCCACCCATTCAGAATATCTCAAGGGGACGATGATCTGGGCCTCTAACAACTTCTTCACTTCTTTCTCCATGACAGGTAGCAACATGGGATTTATCTGTCTTAGCTTCTACCTAAATGGCTTAGCCTCTTCCTTCAGTGGGATCTTTTGTTCAATGACGGATGTGTCATACGTATTGAGGTCTTCGTAGGTCCATGCAAACACATTAGCAAATTCTCTCAGCAACTCAGTATATTCGGCCCTCTGTTCTGTGGTCAAACTCCTTGACAGCTTGAAAAACTTAGGCTCCTTCGGTGTGCCAATGTTGCACTCGGCTGTGTCAACATCTTCATCTAAAAACCTACCCTTTACTGCCACATCATTCCCATCGAACAATCTTTCTAAAGGAATTAGTCCCCTCGGAATGTGATTGCTAGGTAGTTGAATAATCTGGTGGTTAGCAAGTTTATTTAAAAACACCTCAGGGTGAGGGTCACCTTCCGTGTCAGGATCCTGATCAATGTGCAATGCAGAAAATTCATCAACAGATTGGAGAAATTTTTCGATTTCCAGATCATCTTCGAATACCTTCCAATGCTTGACATTGTCCGGTACAGAGGGCCTATATTTTATTTCAACATCAGATTTGAACATAGGCGACAGAGGAACTTTGAGAAAACTAGTTGAGATAGCTAAAGAATCAGCTGAAGTATTTTCCCCCCTCGGAATGAAAGAAATGTTAAAATCCAAGAAGAAACTATCAATCAAGTCCCATACCTCATTTCTGTAATTTCTGAGTCGGGGATTATTAGCACGATAGGCATTTCTAACTTGCTGGATAATCAAATCAACATCTCCAAATATTGCTATCTTTTTAATTCCCATTTCTTTTGCAGCCCTCATACCCAAAACAAGAGCTTCATATTTTGCCACATTGTTGGTGGTTTCAAATTCCAACTTATATGACAGGGATATGGTTTCCTGAGAAGGTGACACAAAAAACACCCTAGCACCAGCGCCTTCCCTAAAATAGGCTCCATCAAAAAACATTTTCCAGACAGGGGTGATGGAGGGAGGAAATTCATGAGGAGTGGTGGGCTGATTTTTGAGTTTAAGAGGAGGCTTGGGAGCATGAGTGAGTTGCAGTAAAATGGAACCTAAATTAGTGTCTAAGGCAAAAATGGGATGGTTGGTGGGATTAGCTTCATCACTGATTATATAGGCCAACTGGGCTTCCCTATATAGCCTCCTATGTTCTCCTCTAAACACTGGGATAGTAGCATATGTGAGGTCCATCTGCAAAGTTCCCCCCAGTCTTTTTATCCAAGATCTTGACAACAACATACCGAAATTGGGGGGGACATCAGCCACTACAATATCCATTACCACACTTTTCATGGGAAACTGAAACAAGGTCACGACCAGTTCTTTAATAACCCCTAGACATTGAACTTTCCTGGAGTCAAAGGAATAGAGGTCATGATAGGCTTGGGTGATTTCTAGCCCTAACTCTTCCATGACAGTTTTGGGCATGAGGTTGTGAGAAGCCCCTGAATCCATCAAGCAGTTATGTAGCACCTTGTCATGTATATTCAAGGAAGTGTAGAAGGGAGGGGATGAGTCATTCCTGTATTCTACCATAGGACCTAGAATAACTGTAGGTTTTTCATCTTGCAAATTGATGGAGTCTGTGGGAAGGCATGGGACCTCAGACTGTAAAATCTCAGAGAAGCGTTTCTTGAACCCTTCACGTTTAATCAATTAAAAGAAGATGTAAGCTTCGGGATTTCTCTTATTTTGGAAACATGACTCTAGACTATGTGAGAGAGGGGTCGGGTCTTCTTACCTTCATGATTGTCTGCTACTTCATTAGCAGGTTTCTCTGTTCTAGTGAACTTCTCAGGAACCTCAGGTGCTACTGTCTTTTTCTTGGACCTCGGGTCATACCTGCCTTGGCTGCCACTAGCCTTGTTTCCCTTGCTCAATTCATTTAGTTGACTGACCACGAGAGACTCCTCATACGCTGATTGAGTGAGATGAGGGAAAGGAGGAGTGTCTTCAAAGAAATGGATTTCAGGATCAAGCTCATGTGTTTCCCATTCTTCCTCATCGGCCACAAAATTGTTTTGAAAAGGGGCCTGAATTTTCTGGTCTTCTCTGTCTCTTCCCCTCTCTCTTTGTATAGTCGGGGAAGCAGCATTGTTTGGCCTCCTGAAGCCTCCTCTATTTTCAACGTTTTGAGGGCCCTTGTATGCTTGCCTCCCCTCCACCTTCATTCTTTCCATCTCTGCAGACAAAGACTTCACCATCTTGGTCAGTTCATCCACTTGAGGGTGGGGCAATGATGGGCCAGAAGTTGAGGTTTCAGATCTTCCCTTTCTCCTGTCTGCATTGGCCTTGTTCCTCAGTCTATCAGTTGTTAATACATTAGATTCCACCTCTATGGCCGCATCTTGCATTTGAGCTAAGGAGGTGGCTCTTCTTTCTCTCAATAAAAAACAGAAGTTGGGGCCAAACGCACTAGCATAAGAAATCTTGGCCGAGGCTTCTGAGGGTTTTATTTTGGCAGGAATTTTATTATACATCTTATTGAATCTTTTGGAGAAGTCAGAGATAGAATCTCCTTCCATCTTCTTCAAAGACCCGAACTCTGTCATGTAATACATGAAATCCTTCCTATCTCCCCACTGCCTCAGGAAAACACTATCCAGGGCTTCGATCCCAGCAATAGATCCGAGGGCCAATCCTCTAAACCATTTCCTCGCCTCACCATCCAAGCTCTAGACGAAGACTCTCATCCAGATGTCTTCATTTTCAATGTTTAGGTTTTATGCATAACTGTAGAAAGAAGCCAGGTGCTCTTCCGCAGTTATGTCCCCTTCCCCAGTGAACTTGGGCATATATTCCAAGTAATCTCCAGTAGGGAGAGGATTCATAGGATGGGGTAGGACTAAGGGTGCATATCTGGCAATAACTATGGCATCCATTCTATTCAGAGGGGGATTAGCACCAGCCATAGGAATATTAGATGAAGGAGAACTCGGAGGAGAAGGAGTTCGAAAAGGGGATATTGGGAATGAGCTTCCAGGAAATAATGGAGGATTTAGGGAGAGGGCTAGTGGGCTTGAGTCAGCATATGCTTCTCTCTGTGCAGAAGAGGTGGTAGTAACAAGAGGAGGAGTGGGGAAGTCTTTTGTGGTCCTGGGTCTATGCCGAGGTACAGCTTCAAGGGAAAGGGGAGTGACAAGGATTTCTTTCTCCAATCCCAGACCGGGAGGGGAAAACTCAGCAGGAACACTCCTGAAATTCAGGAGGCGGGAAACTTCAGAAAATGGTCTACTAGGAGGCTGAGGAGAAGAAAATGGAGCTTCTACAGAAGGAGATAGCGGATTACCTGGTTCGGCGGTGGAAGCTTCTTCTTCAGAGGCCTTTCCTTTTCTGAGAACCACCTCCGGATCAGTTTTAGGTGTAGATAGAGGCAGTTGTGGATGGGAACGCGTATGTCTGCCTCTAGAAGCCACAACTAAAAAAGCAGGTTTGCTCCAATGGATTCATCACAGTGGAGTCACCAGGTGCACAGTAGCAATCTTCAAAGGCTCTGATGCCTGATGCACCTTCAGAATCAGAGGCTCAATGTCGTTCAATCCCAGAGAAAATTTTCAACTTCGTCCCCGGCAACAGCGCCAGAAATGTCAGCGTCAGAAGTCACTTCTGGATTGCAGCAGGAGAAGAGCTCAATGCCCATCAGTTTATGTCATGATTTGTTTATAAAAAGGGGTGATCAAATGGAATTTAACTCAAACCAATGTTGTTCTAACTCCGAAACTAGGCCAGGCATGCATAGGCAAGTGAGGTCTTAGATAAACTTCAGACAGTGAGTTGTAGTAAGGGTGAGTAGGGGGAAGACTTGTATCAGAGAGATGCAAGGGTCTGTCGTAAACATCAGGTTTCTAACAGACTATAGGAGAAAACATCTAAACGCAAGATCTTCTTACATTCAAACGCAGAGAACCGGAGAATGCAACAATGCAACAATAAATCCTTTATCGTAACATAATTGCAATAATTCATGTGAATAAGTCAATCATGAACTCCCTTAGTATGAGATGAAAACAAATGGGGTAGGAAAATTGTATGTCATTAAACAAGAAATATTACATACAGATGCATAACCCGAGAACTAGAGTGTCTATTAAAAATTTACAGTCGGGAGCTTTGCTCTACCATCGATACCTTCAAAAAATGCAAAAACTGAGTACATATACTCAAACAAATTTGCCCAACAGAGGTGCGCTCTCCCTCCAAGGAGTAGCGTCTCTTCAGTTAGACTCGGATGTAAATCCTTTGTCAGACGTCACCTTAACTTTGCATGGCCTTCGCAAGGGAGGTAGTTGAAACATTAAAGGCCAAAATGGCGTGTGCAGACTTCCTCTGGTCAGATGAGAACTCGACATGACCTTTTGGAGAAAATCAATGTACAGGACCATCTCGGACAGACTGCCTGTTGGAACCTCCATGCCTTGCATTCAATAAGTGAGCAGAGGTTTCAACTACCTCCATTCACCTTCATTTATTTTTTAGCGAGGACCAAGATCGAGGTCGAGCTGAACTGGTCTTTGGAGGACGCGGCGCTCCCTTCTGCGGCAAAACCCGAAGCTTCGGCCCCTTTGCAAAACTCTTTTCCTTTCCCCAAGTGACCGAGTGTCAAGTCGGTGGACCCAACCCCTGAGTACTTTCGGTGCTTCGCATCTCACGGCGGGGCAGAGGTTGATCCTCATTCTCTAAAGTCGTGATGCGCGAAGAGGCGGTAGAGCCTAATCGCTCACCACATACCCCTCTTTTGATCAAATGGCCTAGAATACTTTCGGCGATACTATGGGCCCATCATTTAAAATTTCTTTGCGTTTCATGACTCGCGAGTTCGCGGGTCGAAGACCCTTGGCTCCTCTTTTCCAAACTCCCGCTCCCCGAGATGGCGATACGGGTCGGGCTCCTCTCCTGGTCAGCGCTCTCTACATGTAACCATCGGCTAGGGCCCAAGTACTAGCGCCTCTCGCTACTCGTGACCTCGCGATTCAGAGTATCGAACTTTGGCACTCTCCCCTCGCGAAGTCCCGATACGCGATGGTCAGCGAGGGTTGATCCCCTCCAGACACTTCTCGTAAATCGAAATCTCGCGCAACCAAAGGATATGGTCCACCCTTCAAACTCACTAATATTGAGTTCGAGACATAACACTATGCTCAAACTGATCGCGATCAACGGCCCTCGTAACTTCGCGAGTGCCTCCCGAAGAATTCCGACCGTTGACTTTCCTAAAAACAAATTGCGCTATACTTGGCGTGACTCGGTTAACTACAATTATCCGCCGCCCGTTGCTCTGCTCTGTCGACGAATCCTTGCTGCTGAAGAATGAAATGCCCGCTCGCTTGATTTTAATCCCGAAAAGGATTTATTTTGTGTGTTGCGCTTGGGCGCTTCTCGTGCAACCTGCAGACCTTGATATTCCTATGTTGAAGGCAAGTAATGTTGTTAATAGAAGGGAAGACTGAAGAACCTCGCTGAGAAAATCAGAAAATTTAGGAACTACGCAGACTGTTGAAGTAAGTACTATTACTCCTCTTGTTGTTTTAGCAGCATTAAGTAACCAGAGTAGTCAGAGTTATCAAAGCACTTAGAGAATTTTTAACAGTAATTCAGTACATACTCAATTAAGAAATCTAGGAAGATCTATGGCAGATGAGATGAGGTTACCCACCTTTAGGGGAGATGGATCTGACGATCTTGATCAGCATTGGTTTTTATGCAAAGTTGTGTGGAGTATTAAGAATGTCAATGATGAAGCAGTTAAGAGAGATCAGTTTAGTACTACCCTAAGAGACTGCGCACTGAGCTGGTATATGAAATTTTTCCAAGGAGTTGCACAGCCGAAACCGTTGAATGTCATTAAGAATGCGTTGATTTCCAAGTTCAAGAAACCCAATTCAGATTCGCAATGCATTACAGATCTGAAAGAAATCAAGAAGAGAGTAGTTGAACCGGTGTGGGAGTTTGATCAGAGGTTTAAGACCTTGAAAAGCAAATTGAGTTTTTAGATTCCAGATGAATAGAATAAAGAATGGTTCATTGTTTCCCTCTTGCCACACATCAGAGTAACTTTAATGCAACAAAAGATCACTTCGCAAGCTGAGGCATTGGAGATCGCCATGAAATTAGAATCAGCCCCTATGGGAGAATCTAGTTCAAGTATGAGTCAAATTTTGAGTCATCTAACTAGCTTATCTCTACAGGTAGAAGATATGAAAAAAGAGAAGGGAAAATATAAAAGAGAAGATATCTGGTGTATCATATGCAAATCAGAAGGCCATGACAAGGAGCATTGTCCCCTATTTCATGAATACTTGGCCTCTGGAGCTCCGAGCCCTTTGAAGCAAGTTACTCTACCATGGTGCGAGGTATGTAGAAATCAACATCGCCCTGGTGAATGCTACTACATGCAAAAATATGTCAAGACACCTACAAATTTTTACTGCACATTCTATAAATCTGTGGGGCATGACGAGAAAGACTGTAGGGCTTATGACCTATTGCATGAAATATCAAGAGACAAATATAGGATTCAAGGTGAAGTACAGCAGGAAGGAAATACTACGTAGTATAACTCCCCAGGAAGAGGAAACTTAAACCCTCGTGGTGGATTCAGAGGAAGAGGACGAGGAGGAGGCATGGGTCAAGGTTGAGGTCAAATCATTTGTTATAACTGCGCACAGCCAGGACACTTGGAAAGGGATTGTCAGAACCCTTGTACCACTTGTAGCTACTGCAACTCATTTGAACATGTTATTGAAGATTGTCCTACATTGCTAGCCACACTTCAGGAGAGACGAGGAGGAAACCAACAAGTACAACAGATTTCAACAGAGACTCGCGAAGAGGATCAGTTGTTGTTATCACTAGAAGAGGTGTTGTTACAGGAGAAGTCAGAGTGACCCCAGGAAAAACAAAAGAACAATCAAGGATCAGAAAATCTGTAGAGAAGACACAAGTGTTTGATGCAAGGAAAGAAAAGCAAACATTTGAAGAGGCAAGAAAAGAATTTGGGAGAGATCGGGCTTCTTCCTCAAGGACACAGCCAGAATTAAGAGAATGTGGAATGCCTCTGGCATTTGATCAATCTGATTTTGTTGGAGAAGGAAAAGAGGTAAGAAATCTCATGGAATTCTTATGTACTTGCATTAATTTGATCAAGGATGAAAGGGTTGTACAAGAACTACAAAATTTGATAAGGCAGTATGAGATAGGCAGGATAGATCCCCTGCTAATTAGAGTCATGCATCAAGTATCCAGAAAGAGAAGGGAAAATAAGGAACTACACCTTAATGCTCAAATTGGATATTATGATATAGACTATGTGGTCCTCGACTTAGGGTTAGAAGTCAATGTTATGACAAAGCAAACCTGGGCCTTGATGGGAAAACCTAAGTTGATTTGTTCCCCTATCAGGCTCAGAATGGCTAATCAGCAGGCAGTAAGCCCCTTTGGGAGGTTGGAGCATGTCCATATGCTTGGATCATGTCCCTGTGGACATTTTCCCCTATGCCAACAGTTCTTCTTCAAGGGTCGATCTATAAATTAATAAAATAAATCAACAAACTTGAAAGATTGCAAAGCTAAAATTAAATGTGAATAAAAGTAATCACACAAACTGAAAATGAAATGCAACCCACGAAACATAATCTGCAACTAATCTAGTTAAATGATGAAAATAATAGGGCATCACCTGGATCGAGGGGCCCTTCTTGACCTCAGCAACATTCTTGAAAACTCAGACCGAAGAGATGCTCAGAATTCTGATAAAAATAATATGTCCTTCATTAAAATGGAAGAAAACTTAAATTACAACATGATAACACTCAACTCTCTGCAACACATCTGATTACATGATAACAATAGTGATCTTTTACGTAATGAAAATTCTCCTTCCTATCTAATGTACACCTCTTTCTTTTATAGTATTACAAAATAGAGGAAACGATTTCTAAAGGTATAACATCGAATCCCTTGGAAATCTGGCTTCCATACTATAAAAGATATACATTAAAATAATTTTTTTATGATTCCTAGTCATTTTGAATTGAAATTTGTCATTTTCCTTACCTGATCTGCATTGGAAATGACTTTGAAGTTGGTTTTACAAATCTGGGCGCATCATTTTATAAATCTGGGCATTTTGTTCATGGTGATTTCAAATCTGGACACATTCTGAAATTTGTGTAAATTTCAATTAAAGAACCAAAAATAACTTCTTAATCATTTATTTGATTGGAAAATGGCTCGGTAAGACCCAACTTGCCATGCTGGGAACAAAACCCATGTTCCCAATTTGTTGTATTATTCATTATTTGCACAAAAATCAAGGCCGAAATTGACTGTCTAGAATTTTTATTAATTTTGGCTGAATTATTCCCCCTGAGTTGGAGGTCCACACATGCGAGATGGGTGAATTCGGACTCACATGTATTCATGACAACATCACTGCGAAGAAAACCCATGTTTCTTATTTTTTCCTCAAAGCACACGATTATGCTAAACACCGACATGTACTAGAATGACAATATTGGTGTGGAAACGCTGAACTGTTGTTATGGTACAAGAATATTGATTGTGCTAATACAAGAAATGCACTTCACAAATTGTCATAAGTAAACCATGATATAATCATTTTTTAACCACTAAAAAGATAGAAAGACCATGCATTAACTACACTGGATATAATGAAAAATGATGGCATTTAATTAGGGTTTATGGTGTGTATTAATAACAAAATGTGGGAAAAAGGTGTAATAATGAATGTTTTTGTACAGTGGAAAACATGGAAAAAGTGGAGCTCAACAATTACAACAGTAAAATGGTTAGTTTTATATGAAATTTTCTGAATTTTTCATATTTTTTAAGGTCATTAACGTGTGGGGCGATCTTGAAGCTCTAAATGAAGTTTTTAGTCAATAAAAACCCATGAGAACACAGTGTATCAAGTTACACTCGGTTTCTACAACTCAAATAAAATAACTCGGAGAGATTTATCCAATGAGCTATCTTAGGTACAAAACAAAGCTCCTATGAGAAAGTTATAGCCAAAACAATAATAGTAAATTTTCAGCACCATACTACTTCCAAAGGGCATAACTCTTTGCTCAGATGTCTGTTTGGAGCTTAGGAGTAGTGTATGGAAATATTATGAACCATATAAAACAGCCACTGAGTCATATTTAGAATCCGGATATGTAAAAACATGCAGGAAGAAACAAGAGTCACATGTAGCATACATGGGTAAAAAGGGAAAAACAACCTAAACTTCTCTGGACCATAACTTTCAGCTCGCAGCTAGGATTTGAGAAAACGAATAGTCACTAGAAAGGTATTGAGGATTATAAAGACATTTGTCAACCCAAAATTTAGAATTCGGTACTAAAAATTCTCATAAAGTGATAAAAGAGATTTATGTAGCAGTAAAAGAGTGGAAATTGCAACTAGTAAATGTTGTAACGTTTCGCTCAGAACTCAGATTGAGGCATGAGTATAGTCATTGGAAATTTGTTTCAAAGAGGAATACATATAAGGAATCAAATTTTGATTTCGTGCATTATTTCCTTCATAAATTGGGATAAAATAATAACATGCATTCTATATGATGAAAAGTTTTATGCTATGTATGTTTGTACAATAATTATTACATGGATATTTCTTGCAGAATTAGAGGTACGGGAAAACAAATTTGGTTCTTATATGAGGATTGGAGTTATGGATGATTCTCATGGATCTTACAGCCATGAAGAGGAGATCATAGGTCTGCATGTCAGCATGGGAAATGTTGAGACGGGTTCCAATGGAAGAAGAGGCGGGTAGGAGCCTGTAACTATGAGAAGCTTGCATAAAAAAGTGCAAAGTTATAGAGAAGGTAATGAAAGGATTATGAAGGCTCAAAAGGAGATACTTAAAAGTTTGAATATGTTACATAATAAAGTTAACAAAGACACTTTCACCAAGCAAGAAGTTAGTGTTAGACAAGTGATTGCATCTAGATCTCATAGCAAAAGGGATGAGCATGGAAATGATAGGTAGTCAAGAAGCATGAACAAGCACCATCATTCTCCAAGGTAATCCACAAGAATAATGCATGTAATTTCAAGGCCAAAGAGTATCTCAAGTATGTCTCATGTCAGGAGGTAAAGGAGAAGGCATGAGGCAGACATCTTGTAAGGTGAACTCAGAAAAATTATTCCACCAACTTTCAATAGTGAGCACAGAAAAGGAGAAGAGGTTGAGGCCTAGTTATTGAAAATGAAGAAATATTTCTAGTTTTTTCCAACTGCATGATTACCCCTCTCGGGTAGAAGCTAGAATCGTAACCTACCACTTGCAAGGAAAGACATCCATGTGGTGGAATCAGCTAAAGAAAGCCAAGCACCTTGATGAGAAGAGGATCACATTGAGGTAGTTCAAAGGATGTTTCCAAGAGAAATATTTGTTCGAACATTACTATGAAAGGAAGATGAAATATTTCTTTGAACTCAAGTTGGGAAGCATGACAATGGATGAATATGAGAAGAGATTCTTTGAGATGTTGAAGTATGTGGACTTCATAAAGGATGAAAATGTCAAAATCCATAGGTTTATAAGTGGGTTACCTTCTTTCTATACTGATAAGATACAATATGATAACTCCAAGACTTTGGAGGAAGCCATAAGGAGAGAAAATCATCTTTGTGAGCAAAACAGAGGAAGGTTAGTTTCCCAAAAAGCTTGGAAAGACAAGATGAAGGGTAAAAAAGATCAAAGACATAAAGGTTTTAAGCCACTTGTTGATGCCAAAAAAGCGTAACATGGATCTTTGCCTACAAATAGGTTGCAATGCCTTATTATTTATATATAATTAATAATATACTAGATAGGTGGGACCCCCTATGTGAATGATGACAAAAGATGTCTCATATTTTTATGCGCTCATGTCTATTTTTTCAAAAACGACTCTACAGTTTTAAAATTTTGAAACTGCTTTCCAAGCAAAATGGGAAAATGATAGATTTATTGGTGATTTAATTCAAAGGGAAAAGATGTTGTTTTAATGTGCATCTTTGTTTATTATGTTTCACATATGTTTTGATTGGTTAATTCAAACTCCAAGCATGAGCTATATTTGGTTATGGCATATTGCACTTATGAATCCTTGTGATTATCATGGACATTGGTTAATTTTGAAGAGTGGCAATGCTTCTCTAGCAATGAATGTGGTACATATGATATACTTTGTGCTAAGTGTTAAGCGAGCACATAAAACTTAGGGGTTTATGGAAGGTGGAAAATTCGACTTTGTATTGAATTGATTGGTAACTATAGTGGATTATGCGTTGGAGGTGTTGGTGAGCTCGTATTGGGCTATGGTTGATGGAATTAATGTAAGATATGATGTGCAATTATTGCACGTCACTCTAACCCTACCTCAAGGTCGCCACCCTCACTTGTTTTGAATTTGGTTGTTTTCTTTGGCTAGTGTTGCCTCCGTTTTTCTCAGCCTTGGAAGAAATAGTCATGTTTGTGGTTTTGTTGGCATTCTCCACACAGGTATGAAAGCTCTTACTACTCCATCCATGAAATATAGCTCTGCTCAGAATAAAACCATAATGTTGGCTCTTGCATTTGCTTACAGATTGTGTTTTTTCGAAGTTTAATACATGTGGGTATCAAATGTGTAATGGCATTGAAAGTGAAGGTTCTCCCTGTTAGTATTCAAGTGTTTCAAGTTTATAGTAATGTTTGAACTCCTTTTTGTTCAAATTATGTGATTGTTTTATGTCCAGAATGAATACTACTATGTTTCTATGCATGTTAGAAAATAATTATGGAAAACTTTGTTCGGGTTTCACTCGTCTCTGGTCATTAAAATTCGAGGGTTTCTCTGTGAGATAAAAGAATGTTTGTTTGATTAATGTCATTACCCAGTCCTAGAAGATTTGTAGCTCCTTCAAACTATTTGTCAACTGTTTGTATATGTATGATTATATTTCCCTTACGGGCACCATGAGAGGTCTGTGGAATAGGTTTGTAGAAAGTCTGGGTTAAGAGATAGTTAAATGTTTTTTGGGTACAAACCCTTTGCGAAGGTTTTGCCTTTGCATTCACCCAAACCTCAGTTCTTCTATATATAAGTATGGAAATTACGAGTTTTGAACTCTGGTCTTTATGTATGCAATTAACACGACAGTGGGAAAAAAAATTATTTGCACTAAATCTTGGTTTGTTGGTTGATTATCCATGAGGGTTTTGGTCAATTTTGAAAACTATATAATGATAAAGTAAAAGAAAACTAGTTGCACATGGGTTTCGAACCCAAACTATTTCACAGTGAATATTGAAAGTGGTAATACCAGCCTTGTATGTTGAAGATTTGTTGGCTTATGTTGTTTCAATCGCACGCTTGATGTGGTATGATTTTAGTTGTTGGAATGATTCTATTGGCACTCTATTATTAAAAAGGAACTTTGCGGATAAAGGAAATAAAAAGTGTACAGTGGACAGTCTTGGAGCTTTCCTGGGGTTTTGAAACAAATGTGTATTGGATTTGAATTATTAAAAAAAGGGAAATCTTGGCAAATGTTAGTGATGATGGCATTTTTTGTATTGCATATAATAGAACAATAGTCATTCTTTTCCCTTTCATTATACCATTTTTCGCACATTATATGCCCCTCATCTTCCCAAATACATTAAAACACTCCATGTTCTATTATTATGAATTTAAAATTATTTATGGAAAGAAAATGGATTAATATAAAAGTTGGTTGATGACCAGTGTTTGAAAGTTGTATATAGATACAGTCTCTATTACTTTTGCATTTGCTTGAACAGTATTTTTTTATCTTGTCCCATCCATGCTACGATTTTTCGCACATTATAAACCCCTTGTCTTCCCAATAGACCTACCACTCCTTGTTCAAATGGAAATTGATTGATGAAGTTTTATGGTGTTGATGGATAGATTGCATGTGTTTCTGTGGTAAATAATAGAGCCAACCTTTTTATTTTATTTAGGTAGAGTTTTATGCATGGATTGTTAATAGTTTTTCATGACATGTTGGAATATTTCTTCAGGATGAGCTTCTTTAGTAGAGGCAGAGGAAATTGGAAGAGGGGCCATAGAAAGCCACGGTTTTCAATAAATTTTGATGTTGATCCACATGAATTAAATCATCTCTTTCAAGTTGGATTCTTTAACCTAGTTGGCCATGGGATTCTCCATCCCCGACCTGAGAGGCCTCCCTTTCAACCACATCAAAATTTTTCTGGTATCCATGTTCCCCCTCATATATCTATGCAGCCAAAATCGCCTACCAATGATGGTTGGCAAGAGATTGTCCAACAGCCTACTGCTCATCACCACGGTTGGCCTACTGCTTCTTTTCCATTACCCTTTCTGCCACAGCCAAAGAATCCAAATTCCCAAATTGATCATATTGTCTCACTCGTGCAGTGTTCTCATGCTAGTAAGAGGTTAAAAACCGATATTCCCAATCATGTGCAAGATAAAGGAAAAGGAGTGGCCACTCCCTCCAAGTCATCCACAGAGTCTTATGAATCTGTGTCCTCTCGTCTTCATCTCAAAGATGATTTTTCTCATGTTATCAGTGCAGTTCAGACTCAAAGTTCCAATCAGCCTAAGGTTGCCACACAAAGATCAAAAGAGGACAGCAGTAAGAAGAGGCCAAATGCCTCTCACAATAAATATGGTTTTTAGTGATGATTTATGTTATTTTCTATTGAGGACAGTATTCTTACTTTGACAATGTTTTGGACAGCAAGCATATATTTAGGCAGTTTTTGGATAGCATGGATATAATGCTATTTTTGGATATGGTCATGTTATTTTTTGTTGATATTTAAATATTTGATTATAAATATGAGAACGGGAGTTACAAGGAGGATGTTTGAATCAAATGATTGGGGTTTTATATTTCATGTTTGATGATTATTAAAAGAAATGGAAATGGAAGTCACATGGGATCCCACATAAGTAATTATTATTTAATTAGTCCCTTACTTAATATATTATTATTATTTGTCTCAACTAATTAGTTAAGCTAATTAGGTTTAATTAAAGAAATGTAATTGAACTACCATAACTTATTTGAAAATGAATAAAAGCTCAATCAAATGAAGAGACAAAAAGGAGAACTACAGCCATAAGGTTTGCTCTATACTAGTAAGATACTTTCAATTTTCATTCATTCTGAGTTTACTAGAAGGCTTAACCCTCTTGATGACAACAAGGTCTTATTGAAGGCAGAGGATTCAAAATTGTATCACATATTTCAGCAGCTTGTTTTAAAGGTGTATAATTTATCTTTGGCAGTCTGTGTATTCTTGTTTATCATGAATTGAATTTCATGATTGATAAATAATATCTTGCAGAGTCAAGTGACAGCGTTTTATGGCAAGTTGATCTAGATCTTTAGCTTCAATTTTATTTTGTTGTCAGAGTCTTTTTGTATGGTGCTTATCGGAGGCTTCTAAATCTGACTTTGGTCCCTACCCTCACAGGGGTTTGTAAAGAGAATCCAGTCTTGTATCTCAGAATGAAATCAATAAATAAATCATATTATTGTTTCAGTCTCACATATGTATTTTTATGATCTGGTTCACTCTTTTTCTTTTATCTCCATACACACACTCACGTAATTTATGTACGCATTCATGTAAATTTTGTTTAAGTTTATTACTTTTGCACATTTACATATAATATATAAAAACCAACCTTGATATCTTGTGGGTTAAGTGATTGTTTTAAGGATATAAACCCCGAGTGAAATTCCCAACTATCTTGCCTTAGCTCGGCAAGATCTGAAAATGTTTGAGTAAGGTTTTTCATACCTTTTCCTCAACACCACCCTTTTTCAAGAACAATTCCCAAGCAAACCAGCAAGGTCAATGAACCCAAAATGAGCACAAGGTTTCATATTCATTTGGGAAAATGCCAAGGCAGCAGCCTGCACAATGTTGGGTATGTGAAGGAAATCACTAATATAGGGATTACCCTCACAAAGGAGAAAGAATGAAAACTTTCCACAACATTCATGAGGCTAAAATAATAGAATACATGGGAGGAAACATGTTGAGGATTTATGCAGCCTTGGACAACAAGAAAGTGAAAGATCAATCTCCCATGATCGAAGTGGAAGGTAAGATTGATAACCATCCCATAGCAATTTTAATCAATTCTAGAGCTAGCCATAGTTACATAAATTTTAACATTGTTAAAATATTTCACTTGCAAATAAGTAAGCCTAAGAAATATTGGTTAGTTCAATTAGCCATGGTAGCTAAGAGAAAAATCATTGAGCTAGTTAAAGAGGTGGCCAAAGATAAAGTGGCAAGCATTGAATACCATCCATTCTTAACAAATTTTGAATATGTTTTTAGAGAAATCTCAGAAATACCACCAAAGAGAGACATTGATTTATCTATCGATTTGGTACCAGGAGTTTCCCCAGTGTCCAAAAACCTTGAAGAATGGGCACACTAGAGTTGAAAGAGTTGCAAATGCAACTTGAAGAATTGTTAAAGAATGGGTATATACATCCAAATGTCTCACCTTGGGGAGCCTTGATTCTTTTTTTGAAGAAAAAAGATGGAACCTTAAGGCTATGTATTGATTTTAGATATCTAAATAAGGTCACCATAAAGAAAAAATATCATTTGACAAGGACTGATGACTTATTTGATCAACTGAGAGGTGCGAGAATATTTTCCAAAATTGACTTGAGATCAGGGTATCATCAAGTGAGGATAAAGGAAGAAGACATTAGTAAGACAACATTCAGGACAAGATACAGACATTATGAATTCATAGTAGTACCATTTGGACTATTAAATGCACCAGCAGTTTTTATGTGTCTGGTAAATGGAGTGTTCAAGGAATACCTGGACAAGTTTGTGTTTGTGTTCCTAGATGATATACTCATATACTCTAAGTTATAAGAGGAACATGAGTAGCATTTAAGAATGGTGCTAAAAATTTTAAGAGAGCATAAGTTGTATTCCAAGCTAAGTAAGTGCATTTTTATCAAAAAAAGATTCAATACTTGGGGCATATAATTTCAAAAAAAGGGATAGCAGTGGATCCTGAGAAAATAGATGCCATTAGAGGATGGCCAGTGCCAAGAAATGTTACAAAGATCAGATCATTCATGGGTCTTTTCGGTTATTACCGAAGATTCATAAAAGTGTTTTTAAATATTACAAGTCCAATCACTTCTTTGCAAAATAAGGGAGTGAAATTTGAATGGACTTCTAAGTGTGAAGAGAGCTTTCAACAACTGAAATACATCTTGACAAGTGCACCAATATTGAATATTGTAGATCCAGGTGAATATTTTGTTGTGTGCATTGATGCACACAAGGAAGGGCTCGGTGGAGTTCTCATTCAAAAAGATCATGTGGTATGCTATGAGTAGAGAAAATTAAAAGAGCATGAGAGGAATTATGCTACCCATTACTTGGAGTTAGAATCAATTGTACATGCATTAAAAATGTGGAGACATTACCTTGTGGGGAAGACATTCGAGCTAAAGAAAAACAATTGTGGTCTGAAGTATTTGTTTGGACAACCAACATTAAATGTCAGACAAACTAGATGGATGGAATTTCTGAGTGAATATGACTTTGAAATTAAGAATATAAAGGGAAAGGAAAATCAAGTGGTTGATGCACTTAGCAGGAGAGCTCGTGAAGTGCATGTTGCAGCCATTAGCATGTACATGATTGATCTAAAAGATAAAATTATGGAAGCATCAATCTCAAATCAGCAATATCTAAAAATAAAATAAACATGATAGTAAGGTAATTTTCAGCAGAAATTAATTATTATGAGTTGAAAGAAGATGGAATTCTCATGTACAAAGGAAAAGTATATGTGTCGAATTTAAATGAGCGGAAAATGGATTTCTAAAGGAAATGCATAATGGGCCATGTGTTAGGAACACATGATATCATAAGACAATTGCAGTTGTAAGAAGACAATATTTTGGCCATGAATGAAGAAGTGGATAATTACATAGCCAAATGTCTAGAGTGTCAAAAAGTGAAGACAAAGCATAGGCATCTAGTTGGGTTGTTGCAACCATTTCTCATTTCAAAATGGAAGTGGGAAGTTTCCACAGTGGATTTTATTACTAAGATTCTCAGAACAATGAAGCAGCATGATTCCATCATGGTGGCGGTGGATAAATTAACTAAAGCAACACATTTTATTCTTATGAAGACAACACACAAGGCATCAAATATTGCATAAATTTACATGAAGGAAGTTGTCAGGCTACATGGAGTACCTAAGGAAATAGTTTCAAATAGAGATCTGAAATTTACTTCCAATTTTTGGAAAGCTTTGTTTAAAGGCTTTGGGACAAATTTAAATCTCAATACAAAATATCACCCATAGTCAGATGGGAAAATAGAGATGACTAACAGGATAAATTAGGACATCCTTAGAATGTACGTGATGGATTAGCCATCAAAATGGGAGGATTATATTCATTTGGTGGAATTTACTTACAACAATGGGTATTAGGGCTCGTTAAAAATGAGTCCATTCAAAGCATTGTATGGCAAAAAGTGTAACACACTAGTGATTTGGGATAATCCAGCAGAGAGAGCAGTTGTTGGGCCATATTTGTTGAAGGAAATGAAAGAAAAAATGGCAAAGTTCAAGTAGAATTTAAAGGATGCCCAGGATAGGCAGAAAAGTTATGCAGACAAGAATAGAATTTTTAGATATTTCAAACTGGGAGAACATGTATTCTTAGAAGTGAAGGCGAAAAGAAGTTCTCTAAGATTAGTAAGTTTCCCAAAATTGGCAGCAAGAAATTGTGGACCTTTTGAAATCTTAAAAAAGATAGGACCAGTTGCATACATGTTATCATTTCTTGCATCAATGAGAGTGCATAATGTATTTCATGTGTCATTATTAAATAAATATGTATCTGACCCTAACCACATAATTGATTGGAATGTGATCCAAGTGGAGCATGAAGGGGATTTATGGGTGGAACCAGTACACATCCTGGACCAAAAATTCAAAGTGCTTTGGAACAAGACCATAGGGTTGGTAAAGGTTCAATGGACCTGATACGGTCCTGAAGATGCTACATTGGAGCATGAAAAGAACATGTGAGAAGAATACCTACAATTTTTTGACAATTTTGAAGAAAACAGAATGCAAAACTCCATTTTGAGTAGCTAGAGTTTCGGAACCACATCTCATAGTCCTAGTCAACTACACTAGGGGGCTTGATAAAATAATGGAACATTCCTTAGGCTATCCTTGATAAATGAATGGTACATTCCTTAGGTCAACCCTGATAAATGAATTGTGCATTCCTTGGGTCAATAGGTTCAGAGGAACATGAGATTATGATTGGAATTGATGTTGGAGTTGTGAAATTGCAAAATTTTATTTTATAAGTATTGTGACATAAATTTTCATATATGTATATCGACATAGTGTACATTGAGGATGGTGCACAATTTTATGAGAGGGGGAATGCAATATCCCCACTATAATCCCCAGTTTAATTAATGTTTAATTTAGATATAATGTGTGGCTACGACCAAGTGATGTATATGTGAAATTTATTTCTAAATGTTAATAATAAAAATGTGATGTTAGTTGTTAAGGGGGCATGGAAAGAGATGGGGGGTGAATTAATCCACATGAGAGGGAATGGTATAGGATAATGTCTAAAAGGGTTCCAAGGGGGAATTTTCCATGTCTATTAATTCCACCCTCATTCCTGAATTTTATTATGACTATGCATTAACCTCTAGTTTCCAATTGAGTGTTCCCAAATCTAATCATTGAATGCATGTAAGACAGTGGGTGTGAGAAGTCGCATCCCATAGTTATTGGGAGCATGGGGGGTTGAGTACAATCAACTTAGGGAAGTGTGGGAGTTAAGAAAGCAAGCCAAAGGAGGGGAAATTTTTATGGGAAGCTACAATAGTTTTACAGATTCAATTTTTGTGCATGAACAGCAAGTAGAGAGGAAGAAAGAGAGTTGGAACAACAATGGAGGGTGCATTTTAGAGCATGTTGGAGCATTTTTTGAACATTTTGGAGCTGAACATTGAAGAGTTGGGTTTTCAGGCCTGAAGAGTGAACGCATGTGTAAGTTGCACTATTACAGCAAGTTTTTGTTGTTTTTGTTGGTAGTTTTCATGACAGTGAGTTCCCTTGAATTCCCAACAGAGAGATTCATGCTTGTTTGTGCTAGAAAGACCGTGATAAATGAATGGGACACCCAAAGGACTGAGATAAGTGAAGGGGTGCATTCCTTAGGTTAGGTAGGTCAAGAGAAAGAGAGTTGGTGGAAAATCAGGATAGTTGCAAGAGAATATCAGTGGGTTGTGGGATTTCTAAGTTGTGAGTGGACAGTGAGAGACCACCATATTTTGTAAATTACTAGCCTCATCTCGAAGGTGACTTGTTTTTTAGATTTGGAACAACAGGTCTATGGTTGGGTGGAATATTCGTCTGAAGCAACCGGTTGCACAACTAAATTTAAAAGATAAGTGTTTTATATTGTTGTTCTATTATTTTATGAGTTAAATTGTTGTGCATGAACTCTATGTATGAGACTGATTTATATGCTACAATAATTTATCTTATTAGTTGCATTTCATGTATATTTTTGCATGTTTTAGATACATGTTTGTACTTGCTTTAGCTAGATCTCTTGTGTAAGTTTCAATGAAACATTGACAAATAATGGTAAAATTTAAAAGTTAATATGGTTATAATTTGTGGATGGAAACTACAAGAAATTAATTAGATAGAAGAAATCTTAATTTTTTATGAATTATTTCGCACAATAATGTTCTTCGGTTGGGCTAGGGGACACTACATTTCCAAGAGAAGTGGCCATGGGACCACAAATATCATTGTAAACTAATTCAAGGGGATTAGAGACATGCCTTGAGTTGTCCTTTTGAAAGGACCCTTGGTGATGTTTATGCATCACACATCCCTCACAAACACCACTAGGAGGTTTAATCTATAGACAACTCATGTGTCTCAAGGATCCATAATTGGTGTGACCAAGAAGAAAGTTCCATAGTTTACTTTCATCATCAATGTTGGTCATCGTTGCAATGAATATATTTGAAGCTAAAGGTGAAGAATACTTTTCCAACTTGTACATGTGTTCGGATTCATCACCATATCTAGAAGAGACAACTTTGAATATGTCATTTATGTCTTTAACAACCCATTTATTCAGTGAAAAATCCACCTTTTTATGGCATCTATGATGTAGTAAATAGATAAAATATTTGGTCATAGTCCAAGAACATGGAAAACATCCCCATACTCTACATTATCAATCACAACAGTTCCACAACCAAAAACTGGGAGAGTTGAGTCATCATTGATCATTACTTACTCACTTTGCTTTTTATCACTATAAACATAGTTGCCAACTTAACGATAACTCTACAAAGTTCTCGTTTTTGGGGGGGGTCAATTTTTTTACCCCGTTTTTTAAAATGGTGCTACCGGTAGCACCCCCTCCCTTTTTTAAGTGGTTTTTTAATATTTTAAATTTTTTGATACATAAGGTTTCTACTTTTTATTTTTAAATGTTTTTTTTTTCATTTATTTTCAAATTGTTCAAAAAAAAAATTCTCAACGGTGTTTTTTCATCTATTTTCAAACTTTTTTCTTTTTTATTTTTTATTTTTTATTTTTTATTTTTTATTCAATGTTGTTTTTAATTATATTTCCATGCTCCATCCAATGTTAAAAATGTTGTACACCATTTTTTTTTTAAATTAAGATGTTTCATATAATTAAGTGTCCTTAATTAAATCATGGTTCCATACTTTTTAAATATAGTGAAAAATATCATTTTTAATATATTGTTTTACCTTTACTTCAATACATAGAAAATAATTATAGTTAAATAACATTATTTTTAAATATTTACCAAAAAAATATAATTCTTTTTTGTTATCAATTAAAAACTTAAAAAAAAAAAGAATTGAAACTTTTTAAAAACAAAAATTAAAGAAAAACCTAAAAAACTAAAAAGGAAAACAAACTATAAAATTAAAAATATATATATAGAAAATGAGAAAATATAAAAAATAAAAAGTAAAAAAAAAAAATTATAACCCAAAAAAAACATTTATAAAGTGAAAAAAAATAAAATATATATAAAAAAACCTCAAATTAAAATTTTAATACAAAATTTAAAAAACAATTAATAAAAATAAATTAAAACTCACTAAAATTACAACAAAAATAAAATAAAATTTATATAAAAAATCTTAAAAAATAAAATTTTAACTAAAACAAATTAATTAATATATAAAAAATATTCAAATTATATAAAACATATATGATTTTATGTATATATAAAACATATATATGTGTGTGTTTTATATATGTGTGTTACAGGACACTCGCGGGGGCTAGTGCGTCCCCCATTGGCCTGGCCTAGTAAGTCCTCTGGATACATGGTTTAAAATAAATAAATATATATATATATATGAGAGAACAACTCATGTACCATATCCTTTTTACTAATGTAATTATTGCAAATCAGTCATAAAGTCTATCAATCCCAGTTTAATCAGTCATTTAGTAACAAAGATCGTTGAGATTGAATAAATCAAATTTCAGATGACGAGGGGAAACAGTAGAAAGAAGCAAACTTCTACAATGCA
Organism: Picea glauca; assembly: GCA_000966675.3. Lineage (NCBI taxonomy): Eukaryota > Viridiplantae > Streptophyta > Pinopsida > Pinales > Pinaceae > Picea > Picea glauca. The sequence goes on from JZKD02S1910643.1 coordinate 1,717,185, forward strand.
TCGAACCAACCAAAATAACAAGAAATTAACACCATCTTGAGCATCATTCAACAGGTCTAAGAGATGGAAAAATACATACATATATATATGTTTTGTATATGGACCATATTAATTTCAAATTAATTATTATATTAATTGAAAGGATTTGAGGAGCGCAGCTAGGGTTCTACTCTATCCGTCGCTCTGCACCATTTTTTTGTCGATGTCTGCTTAGAACTAGGTGATGCAGCGCTTGGACGTGGAGGTAGCCTTGAATGAGATGTTGTGTGTGGTTTGGGGGAAGTATGTCGCTCTAACAACCATTTTTTGTCAACATTTCTGAAGATTTTTCGGAGCTCCTTTCATTGGATTTGGGGTAGTTAGGGTTTCTTCCTTAGTCGTTTCCCCTTCTGCTTTCGTCTGGTTCCTCATCCGGACGGCGCATTCCTCTGCCTGTTTCATGGTTTGGGTTGACGGTAGCTTCGTTTTTCGTTGGTAGTGTCGCCCCCGTGGGCGGTTATGGTTTCTCTTGCTCAGAGTTTTGGTCCTGCCTACGACGGATCTAGTGGGGTGGAACTGTTCGGCTTCGCCTCTCCGTCTTCATCTTGATCTGATTTGGGGTTTTCTTGGTGGTTATTGACCAGGTGTTGGGTCTTTGGACCTGGGATCTGATGCATTTTGTATCAGTTGCTGGGTTTTTTGTTTCTTTATGGAGGTTGGGTCAGAGCTTTGAGGTCCATTATTGGGCGTGCATTGTTCCTGCACTTTGAGGTCCATCTTCGAGTGTGCAGCTTCTGAACTATTTTCTTGTAGATGCAGGGTTTTCCCAATCTATTTTGACATGTTTGTAACTTTGTTTAGTAGCTTATTAGCTAGATCTAAGTCCTCTCAAGCCTCTTTTAATTCTGTTTTTTCTACCCATATCTGAAAAAGTGTTTTAGGCACTTGTTAAATGTAATTTGGTTCTCTATGTAGTTCCCTTAATAGATATTATATACTTGATTATTTCCTTATAGTCAATATATACTTGTGAATGTAAGTTTATACCTATTTAATCAAATTAAGAATGTTTTCTATATATATATATATATATATATATATATATATATAATATATGTTATATATATTATATGTTTTATATATAAAACATATAACATAAATTATATGTTTTATATTGATAAAAACATATATATATATATATATGTTTTATATATAAAGTTGTAAGTTTCAGCATTTGATTTTTAAGGTATTTATATTTATAAATATATATAACTTATATGTTTTATACAAATATGAAATTTTTGTTACATATTTATGAAAAAAATATAGGTGTTTTAATTTTGTTTTGTTAAATATGTTTTGTTTTAGATGGGTTTTTTTTTAATATTTTATTGAATTTTGTTTTTTTTAGTTTTTTTTTTTGTTTTGTTTTTTTGGTTTTTTTATAAGTTTAAGGAATTTTTTGGTTTTTTTTTTAAAATTATTTTTGTTTTAAATTATTGTTTTCCGATCAAACTTTAAATTTTTTTCATTTCTTTTTAGTTTTTTTCTAGTTTTCACCATTTTGTTAAGTTTTGTTGTTTTTTTTTTTAAATTTGGATTTTGAATATATATTTTTAAATGTGTTTTTGTCTTCATTAAAAAATAAATGTTGTATGAGCTTTCAAAACTTGGGAACGTGGATACAAGTATCCAATAGAAGTTTCCCTCAAATTTTTCCACAAATTTACAGGAAACTTGAAGTTGGGAGCGGCAATAATATATATTAAAAAAATATAAAAAATATTTTAGATTACAATGATACTTTAGATTACAATGTATAGATATATAATACATTTTAAATCTTATTTCAATAAAATTGAAAGTAGGACAATGTTTCTCTTATTGCAACAACTACAATATTGTTATTAATAATTTAATTTCTAATAATAATTATATGAATATATTTAACACAATACTCAAACTTTAATATCCATAAAATGTATAGATATATAATACATTTTAAATCTTCTTTCAATAAAATTGAAGGTAAGACAATGTTTCTCTTATTGCAACAACTACAATATTGAAATTAATAATTTAATTTCTGATAATAATTATATGAATATATTTAACACAATACTGAAACTTTAATATCCATAAAATGTATAGATATATAATACATTTTAAATCTTATTTCAATAAAATTGAAGGTAGGACAATATTTCTCTTATTGCAACAACTACAATATTGAAATTAATAATTTAATTTCTGATAATAATTATATGAATATATTTAACACAATACTGAAAATTTAATATCCATAAATATTTCATTAGAAAATGAGAGACAAAATTGAAAATACATATATACAATTTTAACATCTTTTTAAAATTTGATTTTACATATATAAAATTTAAACATCTTTGTAAATTTGAAACATTGTTTTTTTTTTATGGGAAAAGACAAAATAGTACTACTCTTCTAATATGAAAATACAATAATATCAACTACATAGTGGAGAAAATATTTGTTGTAGATAAGGTATTGATTTATTGGACTTTCATGTTTAGTTTGGGCTCGAAGGAAAACATACATGCATTAAAAGTTTTTTCATATCCACAACTATAAAGTGAGTATTATTAAGTTTTTTAGTCTTAGTTTTATAGTGATATTTTGAATAAATATAATGAAAATATTTGTAAGAAATTATATATTTGTAATAATGGAATAAATATATTTACATTTTAATTTAATATAATTATAATTTAAAGCTCTTAGTTTAGGAAACTAGTTCTCAAGCTCTCATTTCCTTGATATTGAAACTCCCAAAAGCTCCCGAGTTCCCAAAAGAGTTCCCAACCAATTGGGGACATTCCCAACCATTTCCCAAGCTCCCGGAACTTCGAGAACGGGTTTCAGAGATGTTGAAAATGTCGGGAGCAGTTCCCATGCAACTATGAAAATATATATATTTGTAAAGATTTATCTTTTCTCTTTATTTATTTTTTAATGTAAATTTAAGAAAAAAAAAAGGTTAGTAAATAAATTTTCAAGTCATGATTTAGGATCCAATTTTGGGTTTTTTATTTGTGTAGGGATTTGTTGTCAAGGTCACAGTTTGAATTAGATTGTAATTAGTTGTAATTTTAATGTTTAGAAAAAAACATTTTGCTTTAGGTAACATCATGTTTCTATTTAGGTGTTGATTTTAAGGTTTTTCTAAGCAACTATTTTATGTTTTAAGGTCATGCTTTAAAAAAGTTGTAATTTTGACCCGGTCAAAAAAATTGGTGCTATCGGTAGCACCACGTTTTGATTTGGAGCTTGATTTTAGATTTTTTTTTAGCAACCATTTTATCCTTCAAGCCCATGCTTGAAAAAAGTTGTAATTTTAACCCGGTTACAAAAAATGGTGCTACCGGTAGCACCACTTTTTTATTTGGGGGTTGATTTTAAAGTTTGTTTGAGAAGCCATTTGGTCCTTTAAACCCATGCTTGAAAAAAGTTGTAATTTTGAGCCGGTTACAAAAAATGGTGCTGCCTATAGCACCACTTTTTTATTTGGGGGTTGATTTTCATGTTTTTAATGCAAAAATATGGGTTTTAAGGGCTAGAGTTCTCATTTTGAAGTCACAGTTCTCGTTTTGAGGTCACAACTCTCATTAAGTTGGTAACTATGTTTATAGTCAAAGACAGGATTCTCATGCTTTTTCAAATGTCTTGTTAATCCCTATGCAAAGCCCTGTGTTAATCATAAAACCCTTTATTAAGCCATGGATATTGAGTTATTACAATTCTAGTTTCATATTAGTAGGTTGGCTAGAACCTTTCATTGCACCATTTCATTATAATTGTACCCCTTGTCTCCTATACACACACACACACACACACACACACACACACACACACACTAAGGAGACACAATCTTAGGATCATCTCAGCTCATCTTATACATTCAATATATTGTAAAAGGAGGTTTTCCCCTTGAAGTGGATTGTTATTAATTGACCTTTTTATCATTCTCGAGGTGTTGATATCGTAACACCCCCTTTTTGGTCCCCTCATTAATTTGTAATAAATTATTTTTAGTGATAATTCTATCTCAACATGGATATAGTATTGTCATGTCGTGGCATATGAACATTGTAAATGTATTATTGTTTAATAAAAGAAAACCAAACCGGTTGATTAAAGGGTTGATCATTAGTACTAGTCATGATACCATGAGAGGAAATAGTGAGAGGAACTAGAAGGGGGTTCATCATGCTAGAGACCCCAAGCCACCTTGCTTAATTATTTGGAAAATAACGAGTGATTTTCCTTTTTCCTAAATTCAAAGTCAATCAGTGAATAAGGTGGTTAGTAGTTGAACATCCAACCACTCACAATGAATGAAGGTATGGAGGAATGGTTGAACCATTGAAAACTATCAGCCAAGGGTACAGCAAAGTACCCACCTCTTTTTCCTTGATTTCCCCATTAGTTATTTTGACAAAAGGAAAAGAAAAGAAAATATTAGAGGACCTTCTAGGAAAAAAAAAAAAGGTAGAGACTCACGGGAGTGTGCTGGAGAGGAGAGAGTTCTTGGAACTAGGGTATATCCCACAAGTGGAGAATATAGAGAAATACAGAAAGAGAGCTCATGACATTGGTTAGAGAACCTAACCTCCGCTGAGAGGGTTGTGAGCTTGATGCTTGCTAGTCAAAAACCAGCACTGGAAGGGGAGGATGATAAGAGGTTATATTAGCAGTGAAGGGACTCCCTTGTGCAAAGGAAGTCTTGTTGAGAAGGCATCTAATAAACCTTGTGGATGCCCTAGGCATGGTGGGTATAGGGGGTTTCAACCAGTTTTTGTTGTGAAGGAGAGTGGCATTTACACTTACAATTGCTCTAAGATATTGAATGTTTCCCTGGTGGTATCATGGCTTGGTACAAGGGTGGGAAAATTGCATAGAGGAATAGTACATCTGAGCCAATGGTTGGGTGGAAAAGCACTCATCCTCAGTCAGTTCAGCTAGCTACATATTTTAAATAGATAAGTGTTCACTATGCTCTTTGTATCCATTTGTTTTGCATGAAATGTGTTTGAATTGCATTCTTGACTCTATATGGATTTATGCACATAATGAATGAATGTATGATTTAGTTATTTGTCCTATATGTTAAGTATATACCATACTAGTTATTTTTCTCTTGAATGCATGCACAATTAACCTGAGGCCCGTGGCCAACAACCCTCTGAATTGGCATGAATTTCCTCTATGTAGAGAGTGAATTACATATTACAAACTAGGCCTTTTGGGCATGAATTGCATAGGAATCCGAGAAGTCTAGATTTCCTATTTCCTCTTGGAATATCTGTAATAGAAGGCCAAGGAAAAAAGCCCAAAATTCCATATCAATTTAGTAGGCTGCAAAGCCCAGTGGAGACCAGGAAGAATCCTTCTGCATGCTAAAATTCGGATCGGGATGCCTTGCTGCATGTACAGTTGATTGGAATCATGATTAAGGAACCATGATATTTGGGATGAATATGAATCCAGGATTTTTGAAAAGGGGGACTTATTTAAAGGTCTTGATCTCGGACATGGAACCAAAAATAAGGATAGCGAACATCCAAATATTTTACAAATGGACTTAATTAGAAATTTTGGATCCCAGATTTGGGACCCAACAGATGACAGAGAGCTAGAGCAAAACCCCGGTAGAATTGGAACCTTGCAGTGAGTAGCAAGACATGTCAGATGCCATGTCAACACCTCGTCAGAGGCCACATCATCGAAGTGCCTCACCAGCAAGGCCATGGTGGTGAGATTATGGTGACAGATGTCGGATGACAAAATCGGGAGGAAAACCCTGATAATCTGGAAATCAAGAGTTTCTGATAAATGGAATTTTATTGCAAAGTCGGATCCAGATGGTGGAACTGAGAAACAGAACTTTGTCTATCTAGAAATCCAGAGATTTGTCAAAATGGCCTTTTTATAATAGGGCGGATTCCAGATGACACGTCAGTGTGTCACGTCATATTCCATGTTATCACTTGTGTCAGGTGCCACGTTAATAGAGCCACGGTGGAAATTCATGGGGTCAAGTTAGATGGTGGAACAGTGCAGTGGAACCCAGACCATCTGGATATCTGAAAATCTAGGATTTCTTAGGAAGGGAATTTAGTAAAATATCGAATGTCGAATTGCCAGATATGGAACTACAACACGTCGGAACCATAAACCCCAAAGAATATTAAACGGGCGTCAGGTGTGCAGACACGCCACCCCAACGTGGGAACCACATATGCATAATTCCCCAAGTAAGGCAAGGAATTGAATCTAACATGGAAGTGTTAGGTATGGGGTGACATGTGGAGATAACAAGTGTCCTCCTATGGTGAAATCAAGACGAAGAAGTTGGGTTAACAGTCAAGCACCTTTGAAGCCCGCTATTAGTCTACGCCATTGGATCAAGTAAACCTCAGCCATCAGATCTGTTCAAATCGGGTGACCCTATTAATAATTGTGCGGCTTAAAAACCTACGAAAGATATGGACCGTTGATCGGTATGATTCGACACCATCTAATACAGTGGATGTGTAAGTTGTATCACGAAGGTTTAAAGGAAAAAGGAATGGGACCCACTCATTCTGCATCCAATGGTTTATTGAAAGGTGGAGGCATGTCATTAGGTACACGTCAACAAGAGTAGGAAAATCATAGATCATCGGGTGGTAGCCAGGTACAAGTGGGACCCACATAGGTAATGGAAAAATAATCTAAAAATCCAAGACTGCATTTAAATGAACTTTTACAAAAGCTTGAATCCCATATAGGAAGGAACCTTGTGATCGGAATCGGGACCATCAAGATAGCAGGATTTAGGATTTCAATTAAATGGGACTTTTCCAAAAGTATGGATTATGGATGGGTGGATCAAAAAGTTTGGAAAACCTAGATGTTTGGATCTGTGTGCTTTTGGGAAAATGACCCAGTTGTAGATAAAAGGGGATTCATGTCAGAATGCACGTGAGAAATAGGTCCACTTGGATTTCCAATGGGCTGATGACGTCGGATGGTACATGTGGAGTAGGTAGAAAGACTAAGAAATCTCTCTAATGGAAGGATGAGCTAGAAAGATCGAAAATCCTGATCGATTTAGCTGGGTACAAAGATCAAAGGAGACCGAGCATAATCCCCGTGCAGGCTAAGGAGAAAAAAAGTTGGATCTGGATGCCTTGGCGAATGTCAAGTAGTTGATCGAAACCATGATTGAGGAACCCTAATATCCAGGATGACAATAATCTGGGATTTCTAAAAAGGGGGTCTTATTTAAAGCTTTGTATCTCGGATATGGAACTTGACAGTGGAACCCCAAATTCAAATAGCGAACATCTAGAGATTTTACAAATTGACTTAGTTAGAAAGTTTGGATCCCGGATGTGGAACCCAGCTGATGACACTAAACCAGATCATAACCCCAGCAGAATTGGAAACTTGTAGTGAGAAGTGATCCATGTCAAATGCCACATCAACGCCTCGTCAGAGGCGACATCAACAAAGTGACCCGTCGACAAGGCCACGGTGGCAAGATTATGGTGGAAAATGTCGAATGACAGAACCAGGAGGACGGAACTGTGATAATCCAAAATCTATATTTTTTTATAAATGGGATTTTATTGAAAAGTCAGATCTGGATGGCGGAACCAAGAAATAGAACTGTTTCTACCCAGAAATATGAAAACCCAAAGATTCGTCAAAATGGTTTTTTTATAAAAAGGCATAATTTGGATGACACGTCGGCTTGTCACATTATATGCCATGTTAGCACTTGTGTTAGGAACCATGTTAGCAGAGACCCATCAGTAGAGCCATGGCGACAATGCGTGGGACTAGGCTGATACGGTGCGGTGGAACTCAGACCATCCGGAAATCCAAAATTTCTAAAAAGGGAATTTAGTAAAATGTCAGATTCTGGATTACTAGATATGGAACCACAACATGATAGAACCATAAGCCCCAAAGTGGATTGGGTGAATGTTAGGTGGGAAGATACGTCACCCCAACATGGGAGCCATGTATGCAGAATTCTTTAGGTAAGGCGGGGAATTGAATCTGACGTGGAAGTGTCAGGTGGGGGGTGACACATGGAGAGAACAAGTGTCCTCATGTGGTGAAGTTGGGACGAAGAGGATGGGTTAATGGTAGATCACCTTTGAAGCCCGCTATTATTCTGGGTCACTAAATTGAGTAAACCTTGATCGTCGGATCTGTCGAAATCAGGTAACACCGTTAATAATCGTGCGAATTAAAAACCTGCTAAAGATCTGAACGATTGATCGGTGTGATTTTCCATCATTCGATCTAGTGAGCATGCAATATCGTATCCCTAAGGTTTAAAGGAGAAAGGGATGGGACCCACTCATCCCACAGCCAATGGTTTATTAACAGGTGGACACCTGTCATTGGATACACATCAGCAAGAGCAAGAGAATTAGATATTTCCATGTGACAGTCAATTACAGATGGGACCTGTGTAGGCAATGGAAGACTAATCTATAAATCTAAAAATCTGGGACTTCATTTAAATGGACTTTTACGAAAGTCTGGATTATGGATAGGAAGGAACCTTGCAGGGGAACCAGGACCATATGGATAGCAGGGTCTAGGATTTCAATTAAATGGGACTTTTCCAAAAGTCTAGATTCCAGATGGGCAGGTATTTGAAAGTTTGGAAAATCTGGATATCCAGATCTGTGCACTTTTAGGGAAATGACCCAGTGGTGGTTAAAGGGAGATCCACATCAGACCAAACATGCAAGATAGGTCCACTTGGATTTCTAGTGGACTCATGACGTCTGATGGTACATGTGGAGTAGGTCCATGTGCAAATAATGGCATCATCATGAGAATAAATGTTGGGGACCTTTAAGAGGCCATAACTTTATGTCTAGAGCTCGGATTTGAGCAAAAAGATAGTCATTGGAAAGCTATTGAGGAGAAAAATTCATATGTACTCTCAAAATTAGAGTTAGAGATACTATTAAGAAAGACACATTCAGGAAGAATTTGTACATCCCACTAGCCTAATTAGGAATAGGGGGTTGGGTGTGTTACGAGTACATAACATTTGAAATCATAATTGGTCAAAATTTCAAGTTCTAGTTTGTTATAGTTTTTGAGATATTGAAGTTAGGGTTTGTGACTATTTCTGAAATTGGTCTCAAATGAGTCATTTTTGTATTTTCGCTATAAAAAAAATTGGTGAAGTTTCGAACTCTGGAATTTTCAAAATCTTGAGAAGACATAGCAAATAACCTGTGGAAAAAAATTTAGACTTTGAATCATTATAATTTATGAGATATATCTTGTGGAAGTTGGGGATTTTTACTAATCTTAAAATTGGTCTTAAATAAGTCATTTTGGTACTTTTGCTATAAATTTTTATTAGTGAAGGTGCAAACAGTGAAATTTTCAGGGGTTTAAAGAATCATATCAGAGTACTATAGGCCAAAATTTTCAGACTCGGAAGGGTTCAAATTTTATAGATATATCAAGACAAAGGTCAACCATCCAGACAGTTTTCAAATTAGGGTTTTAACAGTACATAACTTACAATTGACATAAATTTTTATTGGAAGATTTGTTTTTGGTGATCCATAATTTGTGATAAAAATGAAAAAGAGCATTATTATTTTCTCATATGGAAAAGGGTTCTACAATAAATATCACTGGTACTCATCATAAAAACTCAAACATGACTTTAAAAGAAAGTGAAGACTCAGAAAACAAGTTAACCCAATTAAAGAACCAAGTTGATGAAATGAGTGGTAGTATGTTGAAACAAATGGATTTATCACATTCTCGAGAATACCTTAAAAGAAAAATGGAAGATAAAATAAATAAATAAATAAAATGGATGAAAATAAGAAAGACATGAAAAATAAGATGGGTGAAAATAAGGAAAAAATACAAAAAACCATCAAGCCCATAGAAACCATTCTCTTACAGAAGATCCCTAATAAGGATATGGAGATCTAAAAAAATCATGAAAATAAGGAAAACAAGGTTGTTGAGACTCAATCACATACGGGGAGTATTTTGTCACATTTGGAGAGCAAAAACACTAAATCTCATAATCATGATCATTCATTACTCCAAGATCCACTTCATCGGGGCTTCAAGTAGGCACCAAGGAACTATTTCATTTCAAAGATCGATATGAGGAAGTTTGATGGTAAAGATCCTATAACATGGATATTCAAAATGAAACAATTCTTTGATCTACACCAAGTGCCAAGCTTACAAAAAATAATTATTGCATTATTGTAGTTAGAAAATGACGAGTTTGTTTGGTATCAATGGATTTGTGAAAGAAAAAATGATTATATTATCTCTTGGTCCATTTTTATGGATAAATTGATATCACATTATGGATATATTAAGAGCATTACATTCTTTAGTCAATTAATAAATATTCAGCAAAAAGGGTCAATTACAGATCACATTCAACAATTCCTAAAGCTCATCTCAAGGTAAAGAACATTCCATAGGATAATTTGTTAGATCTCTTTATGGACACTTTAAAGGAGAACATTCAACATAAGGTGCATCTCTTCAAACCTAAATCTCTACTAGAAGGGTGGCCACTAAAAACTATAGAGAGCACCATGTTCCCTCTCCTAACCTCACTCAACAAACAAGGTTAACACTTCAGCAAATGGATGAAAGAAAAGAAAAGGAACTATGTTTCAACTGTGATAGCAAGAACAATAGGGGAAATAACTGCAATGAAAATAAATTATTCTACATAGATTGTGAAGAGAAAGAAGATCAAGAATTAGAAGCATCACAAGATCTACATCTAGAAGAGACTACTCCAACAATATCATGTCATACGTTGGTTGGCATCAATACTCAACAAACCCTCGAGATAGGAGGATATATCAAAAATAAAATGGTAACAGTGTTGATTGATTCTAGTAGTACCATAACTTCATCAATTACAAATTAACAAAACAACTCAATTTCTTTGTATTTCGAGCACTAGAGTTTCAAATAATGATTGCGGATGGAGGTACCATAAGTTGATAAGGGAAGTGCAATGGTATTAAGATCAATATGGAGGAGTATGTATTGGATAGTCCCATGATTGTCATCCAAATGGGTGGTGTTGATGTTGTATTAGGGGTCCAATGGTTACAATCATTAGGAATAGTGGTCCTTAATTTTCAAGATCTTTTTATCGGATTTTCCTCAAGAGGCAAAGAAATAGAGCTTAGAGGTATCCAAGGGAAACCCTCTAAAGTGATAAGCTCTAATAACGTGACAAAATTACTCAAAAAGGGACACCATGGTGTAATTGCACAGTTGTGCTCACTAGATGTTCAAACATCTATATCCTCTGCTCTATTGAATCTCCAAATGTTATCAACAATCATTCCAAAGCATTTGGATAGATGTCTAAGGGTCTTCCACCTGCTCGAGATCATGGCCAAGTTATTCATTTGCAACCAAGAAGTGTACCACCTAACATTAGGCCTTACAAGTATCCACATGCATAAAAGAATGAGATGTGTACAATCCAAGAAAATTTAGAGGTTGACATCATTCAACCTAGCCAAAGTGCTTTCTCTTCACTAGTAGTGATGGTTACTAAAAATGATGGTTCATCGCGTATATGTCTAGATTATAGACAGCTCAACAAAATGACCATCAAAGATAAGTTTCTTATTCATGTCATTGACGAATTATTAGATGAATTGCATTGAGCAATGTTCTTTACTAAGTTGGATCTTCGTTCGAGATATCATCAAATCAAAATGAAGCAGAAAGTCGTTCCCAAAACAACATTTAGAACACATGAAGGTTATTATGAGTTTTTGGTTATGCCATTTGGACTTACTAATGCACCTTCAACATTTCAAAGCTTGACGAATTCTATTTTCAAACCCTTCCTTATAAAAATTATGTTAGTATTTTTTTATGACATACTAACCAATAGCAAAGCTTGGGAAGAGCATGTACAACATGTTGAGGAAGTATTACAACTATCAAAAGAGCAACAACTTTATCAAATCCTTCCAAGTGTGCTTTTGGGGTAACTCAAGAAGTGGAATATTTGAGTCATATTGTATCTCACAAAGGTTTCAAAGTGGGCCCTAACAAAATTAAATCTATGAGGGAAGAAACTTAGAGGGTTCTTAGGATTGACAAGCTATTACCGCAAGTTTGTCAAGAACTATGGTCAAATAGAAACACCTCTAATAGCATTATTAAATAAGTAATCATTTTCTTGAACTCAAGAATCAAACAAATCTTTTGAAAAACTTGAGGCTATGTGCACAACTCTTGTCCTAGCCACACCTGACTTCATAAAATCCTTTATTATGGAGTGTGATGCCTCAAGCCATGGCATTGGTGCAATTTTAATGCAAGAAAGAAGGCTCATTGCCTTTGAAAGTAGCCAACTTAAAGGAAAAAACTTACTCAAACCCATTTATGAAAAAGAAATGGTGGTCATACTACATGCAATTAAGAAATGGTGCTCTTACCTAATAGGAAAACACTTCAAAGAAAAAAGAGATAATGATAGTTTGAAGTACTTCTTAGAGCGATGATTATCTTCCAAAGAGCAATAAAAACGGGTTACAAAGATGTTAGGTTATGACCTTGAAATTATCTACAAAAAAGAAAATAATAATATTGTGGCAAATGCACTTTCAAGGAAAGAAGAAGAAACAAAGGTTCAATATGTGTTATTTATATTTGGCAATCTGATTGGGTGAAAAAAGCAAGGACAGAATGGAAGCAAGATCAAGAGGTATCAAGATCCTTTAACAACTACAAGGGGACCCCAATTCATTCAATAAATTTATGTGGAAGAATGTTTGTTATGGTATCATGATTGCCTATATTTATGTAAGAATTCTCAATTCAAACAGAGAGTCCTTTTGGAATTGCATACTTATCCTATAGGAGGACATTTAGAGTTCTTGAAAACTTACCATAGGATCAAGAATTTTTTCTAGGATGGTCTTAAAACTGATGTTCAAAAGTTTGTGGCTGAATGTGTGGTTTGCCAACATAATAGGGAGAGAAAAGCAAGACACCAGGTCTCCTACAACCATTATCTCTACCAAGTCAACATTGGGAAGAAGTTTTAATGGATTTTATTTCATGTTTACCCAAATCTAAAGAAAAGACTATCATCATGGTAGTAGTGGATCGACTGACAAAGTATGCACGCTTTTGCTCTCTTTCTCATTCTTTTAAAGCAAGTACAGTCGTCGCAGCATTCATGGAAACAGTTCAAAACCTACATGGAGTCTCCAAAATTATTATAAGTAACAGATCCAATTTTCACTAGAAATCTTTGGATTGAATTATTTTGTTGTTTGGATACTCAATTGACTCATAGTTCATCTTATCATCCTCAATCCAATGGGCAAATTAAGATTGTGAATAAATGTCTAGAATGATATCTTTGTTGCTTTACATCTGATAAACAAACACAATGGGTCATTGAGTGGTTGTCCTTGGCAGAATGGTGGAAAAACACATCCTTTCACACTTCATCAAAAGTGTCCCCATTTATGGCACTTTATGGATATCATCCTCCATCCATCACATCTCCCTTGAAAGGAACTATAAAGGTTCAAGCAGTGAAGAACCACATAGGGCACCAACAAGAAGGTTCAAGCAGTGAAGAACCACATAGGGCACCAACAAGAGGTTCTCAAACTATTGAAAGACAACTTGGTTATAACACAAAATAGGATGAAACAATAAGCATATCAACATCACAGTGAAAGGGAATTTGAAGTGAGAGATTTGAGTATTTTTGAAGCTATAACCATATAAACAAATGTCCCTCAAGTAACAAAAGGACAATAAATTAGCACCCAAATATTATGGCCCCTATAAAGTGTTACAGAGGATTGGAAATATGGCTTACAAATTGGAGTTCCCTCCATCTTCACGTGTACATCTAGTCTATCATGTTTCTTGCTTAAAGAAAGTAAGTGATGACAAGATCCCAATCCAAACTATTTTACCAGATATTAATGAAGAAGAAAAAATCATACTCGAACCAGAAATAGAACCAGAGACAATCCTTGAAACAAGAATTAAGCCACTGCAAAATCAAGCAATTACTAAGTACCTCGTCAAATGGAAGAACCTACTAGTGGAAAAGGCGACATGGGAAGATGAGTTCTTCATGCAGAAACAATCACAGTTAGTCAAGTGTTGAGGACAACACTTGTTTGAAGGGAAGGGGCATGTTAAGCCCTAGACAAAGCCCCATGTTAATCATAAAACCCATTATTAATCCCTAGATATTGAGTTATTACAATTCTAATTTTATATTAGTACGTCGGCTAGAACCTTTCATTGTACTCTTTCATTATAATTGTAGCCCTGGTCTCCTATATATATACTAAGGAGACCTAGTCTTAGAATCATCTCATCTCATCGTGTACATTGAATATATTGTAAAATGAGGTTTCCTTCTCGAAGTGAACTCTTATTTATTGATTTCTTATCATTCTCAAGACGTTGGTACATAACAGTCTAGTTGCCCCAATGTCTACCATCCAATCTTGTGAAGAAGTTGAAGGCCATAAAAAAGAGTGCACAGTTGGATGTGTAGTATTAGAAAAACCATACTTGTCTTCAAAGATATCATTGTTGCTAGTTGTTTGCTTAGCAATATATTCAATGTTTTGAAGACACACACAGTTGCCAAGGAATGTCTGCCATTATGGTAATAAAAGCACACCATCCTCGTTTTCTCAAAGGATTGGAGAGTTTCCCCTTTAAACTCATGCATACATGAGGATGAGGTAGGCTTCGTCACAAGGGGTGTGTCCCCTAAATTCAACAAGGTGACTTAATGCTAGATAAAGTTTGAAAACATCCTCTAAAGAGGGAGAAACAAGTGTCTTGATAAAGAGAGGGACACTATAGAAAATGATAGCAAAATTTTTGAATGCAAAAAATTTTTAATGCAGGAGAAAGGTTATTCCTAACAATATGTACATATTCTAAATCGTATTTTTCCAACCACTAGATCTGATAGTCAGCTTTTCAGTTCTTGAACCTGGCAATGTACTTTTTGATGATAGAAAAGTTAAACCATCTTGAAATTGGAGAGCTCAATTTCTAGTTGATTTACTTGAATAGTGTTCACTACGCCAAACAAAGTTTGAAAAGTACCCCAAATCTGGTTTGCACTTATGTTATTGTTGGTGTGATGAACAAGGTCCAACTCCACATAGAGAGTAATCAATCCAAGGGGTTCATCCTTTTTCAAGCAAACTAGATCATAGTGGTATTCATTAGGGGTACAAAGGGGTTTTCCAAATACATCCATAAACTTTTGCTAGAAAGAAGGGTTGACATTTGATCAACCCAAATATGGTAGTTGGCACCATTACGATGAGGAAAAACCATTTTCCATCCATACATACGCAAGATACCAAGGTAGCCCTGAAAATTTTGCAACGTTTTCGCTGAAAAGAAAGAAAGAGGAAGGCGATGCCTTATTAAAGGGAACATAACTGCAAAAAGTTTCCCTTCAATCCATTGAAAGGACCAAAAAATTGCCAAAGGGTGTAGGTGAAAGAAAGGGCAAAAACCCTAAAAACCTATTTATTGTCCAAAAAATGAGCACTAAAACCCTAGCGTCAAACCTGAAACAACCTTAAAACAATTTTGGAAACCCTAGTTTCAAACTTGAAATAACCCTGATGCAATGTTGGATAGAGAAAGAAAAGTCCACATTAGCTTTGATACCAAAGTCCACATTAGCTTTCATACCATGTTAAGTTCATAAGATAGTGGATCTACAGTGAAATCTCCAATAAACACTAAACCAGCCAAGCGAAAAATACAACAGAAATGAAACCACACTTAAATGATGAACCCAAGAGATTGTTGTAACACCCAAGCACATGAACAAGAGAAGAGCTCTAGAGGAAGATTGTCCTTGGGCCTTTATCAAATAATAGCTTGAGTGAATGAATAACAAATGAAGAGTATGTTTTATTTATACATCGCCTTTAGGGTTTAGGGCATATTGTTTTGTTTATACACTGCCTTTAGGGTTTAGGGCATTAGCCCCAAGAGAGTGACCAGGCAGACCTAATCAAATATAGAAAAATGCAATAAAGTTCATTAATTATGCATATGTAAACTCAATAAAGTCACCAATATATCAAATAGAGGGTCGGCAAGTAGCCTTAAGTGGAAATTAACCATAATCTCAACAAGAAAGAGCATTGTTTGCCAACCTCCCTTGCCCACTCAATACTTTACCAAATAGTGATGAGATTGTCCAATGTAAACTGCAAATGTTTAAGCCAGACAATTCTTGCAATCGTGCTTTTGGTCCTGTTGGCTATGACTTCAACTAATACCTTGTATGAGACATTAAGTTGAGGGGGCCTCCAACGCCTCCATTCCTCTTAAATCCCTAGAGTCTAAGATTAATCAACCTTGCATTAATTAGTTCTCCCAAACATTATATTTCAATAGTTTCTTAGCAAATCCTTGAAATATCAATAGCTACCACATGTTATAATAATGAATAAACCTCACAAGACATAAACAGAGGGAGATTTGCCTTTGTCCATGCCTTGCAAGGCCTTGACCAATTCATCCTTATCTAAGGGGCAAGACAAGAAATATTGTTCATGCCTGGATACCTTGATCGACACAAGACACAAAAGACGGGATGAGCTTCTTGACCTCATTTCCTTCATTTGTTCCCATCTTTCCTTTACACCACATTTTGATCCTCAAGGACCAAAATCTGTTTAGAAGCTTATTTTTCTTCACATATCAAAGTATATTGTGCTAACATAATTTTGCCCTTCTGTCCGAAGCTTCTTTTCTCTTCACATATTAAAGTATATTGTGGTAACATAATTGTGCCCTTTTGTCCAAATAAATTCATAGTCAAATTCTAGCCCCTTCAGCATTGTATTCTTCATAAGCATCGAGTTGTTGCTCTAGATTCCCAACTTTTCTCTGCTTATCAAAATTGAAAAAATCCTGCTCAAGATCTTTTCTAGCTTGACTTAGTTGTGTTCTAAGACCAACTTTCCCTCACACACTGACTTCAAACAATTATTCTTCCAACCCCAAAGAATTGTGTGCATTGTATTGCAGCTTTCCACTAAAGGATCCATTCTAAATTATGTTGCGCCTGAAAAACAAGATTCCAAACTGTCAAGGTAACTTATACATAGACTCGGGAGATTCCAAGAGGGAGACATTCAACTTGTATGGAAGAGAAGATCAAGAGAGTCACAAGGAACATTATGCCATGGATATGCATATGATTTGACCATGTAATCATGTCGCCTATGAGAATAGATAAGATCAGATAATTTTATTAATATCCAACAAATGACCACAGTAAGTATATCAATGGGATTCAAAAGTACATCCAGTGTATTTACAGAATTGGTGTGCAAAAGCAGCACCTCATGCTACTCTATCAATAGCCAAAAAAGAGAGCCAAGGGCATAACTAAAAGAAGTATACAATTAGTGCAGAAACAAAACCTTGACAAGCATAGAGGGCCTTGATTTGCTAAAGAAGATAACCCACTTGCACATTCACATCAAATCTGCCAAACCAAACTTGAAGCCAACCCATTCCTCCCTCACTATTGGACAAGGTATACTAACACAGTCTTTCCAAAGTTTTTTGCTTGATGTTGATATCTGAGATCCCCAATACAGAGTTACAGTGTGCCTAGCAACCCATTTCTTTATGCTCAAGGCTACTGGATCTTACCCCAACTCTGTCAACTTCCCATTCAACTGTATTAAAGTGTCACCAATGACCAGCTTCGCAGTGGGAAGAGAGTGAGGCATCCATTCCCACAATTGTGTTCTAAAAGAATCAATTGGAGCCTACATAAAGCAAAGGTCCCAAACTATTCCAAAAATCAACATTATCATCCAACCACATCAAGCAAATGGATCTCACATGCTGTGAAGGATGGAAGAAGCCAACAAAGAGGCAACTCCAGATACAACCCCTCTACAACTATCCTCGTGCATAGTACTAGTGAATTCACCATTCTAATAGCTATCATCAGCAACCAAAGCCGAAATTCGGTAATTTCAATGCTATATGAAAAGAATGTTCAGTTTGATGCTCGAAATAGTATTACAGATGAGAGAACACCCGCACTCATGTAAGGGGAGTCAGGACATGCCTCATCAAGTCCATGCTCAAGAACTACAAAATTATTACTCATTGTCACACATGGCAAAGGAGAACAGAGCGTGACAGGAGTGAGACAGGTGTCAGCAAGAGAAGGCATGTTATCTTGTCTCGACACCATGGCATTAGACAGTCATGACTTCACTCTGTCTGCAAACATAGTTGCCTGAAACTAATATATAACCAGCATAGAATCTGCCCTCACTTAACTATCACCATAACAGCATCTATTTCACTGGTGGTATCACTCTTATTCTGTATTATACAGTAGACTCCAGACTGTTTCCACCAATTGTGCTCCGGTTCTGCCTACTACCTTAATGTCCTGCACAAGCTAGCCTGATTTGCCTTTTTTCTTCCCCACCTTTATCCAGCCACTCTCCCTGTCTATTTCTTTATCCCACCTATACGTCCCTTCCTACTTTGGTTCTTATTTGTCTTCTCTTCTCTTCTCAAAGGGCAATGCTTAATCAAATGGCTAGGAGAATAAGAAGAGGAGAAAGCATTGCGCAGGTTAAGATAGATTGCTGTCTGATATGAATTTGTCCTTGCAGATGTAGTCAAATTTCAGATGGGAGAAAGCTTGTTCAATCAGCTTCAACACACCCATGCAGCATTTGGCCTCCTTGACCTTGCCCGACACTTGTCTTCCATCAATAGTTTGCTAAAAGGCATCTCTACTTGTTGATATAGGCTCAACAATGTTTAGGCATCCTAGGGAATTCAATCCATAATGGATATTGGTGTTGGGAGGCATATTCTGACAAGAAGTCATCACTCCAAAACTGGATGTAGGCATTGCCCGGCAATCATCCAAGTCCCATCCAACAATGCACTACAGGCCACTTCTTCAAAGTTCAGGGCCAAGAATTATACAGATAAAGCCTTTCCTGAGGACCCATGGGGACTCCACATGCCACGCACATGGTTCCCATTTTTCTGCATACCATTTATTGATATCTATATCCAGGGGCATTTTCTGGAGAAAATAAAAGATGACAGCTTGTTTTCTAGCCTTTCTGCTGCTGACCAGAAAATGGGGTCCTCCTGGAGATCACTGTAAAAGTAATGATTTGTTCTTTTAAGCATTGAAATATAAAACATTCCAATATTTCAATATACACACAGGTACTGTTCATGATCTCTCCACTACCACTACCTCCAGTTCCTCTCTGTTGGGAGACTTTTGGGCAGCTGCAGTCTAGGATGGAAGGTTGAACACTGTTGGGTATTTTGGAAGTTATAATAGAATTAGAATATATATGCATACATGCTGACAAAGAAATCACAGCAGCACTAAGAACTTAATATGTCACATAATAAGATATCATAAATGTGTCCATCATCACATAAGACACTGAGCATGTCAGAATAGGATTTAAGCAATTAGAAGAGATTTAGGGAAAAACATTATAGGCATCTTAAAGCATTGGATGTTCTATTTGTATATATAAATCAAATGAAATCGAAAGAAGCTACTCTAGGCAAAATATCAACAAGCGCAGTTAAAAATTACAAAGCATCAACCAAGCAAATATCAATTTGCATCCTGACCTTAGCTTTTTTGTGGTTCATCTATTGAAAGAGACATCTAGGAAAACACGTTCATAGATTATATGCCTTTGGTCTCTCCAAAGATCATCCTCATTGTTTAACAGTATTCTTATTCTAGAAACGTAAGAAATAGTCCTTGCCATGTTCACATAACCTACAAAAGCCATTGTGCAAAGCTCCCTTCCTATAAATGTCAGGACAGAAAGATTAAAGTTGAAAACATTCCAGTCGTGTTGTGTTTCACAGTCTCATCTTGGCCCATTGTCATTAGAAAATTTTCAGAAAACGCTCATGAACAAACTCAAATTCCACATGATTGTTCCTTGAATTTCCATATCACTTGTATGATTCAATAGTGCATAGCAAAGGTTGGTCTCCCAATCAGGTTAGACCATTGAGGTAAACCAGATTGACTGGGTTTGGAGACAAAACTTCTTCCCAATTACTGAGGATGAGGCACCTGAGATATATCTTGAGAAACTTGTCATGGATTTAATTTATGATTTATTTATGATTTACCCATGTTACTTCCTGCCCATGAGGCATTTCCCATCCAGTCACCACCAAGTGAGGCCCCATTTACAGAGCGCGCTTGTCCATCTGACATTCTGTCTCCAAGTGACTCGTTATAGTAATGTTGTCTCTTCACAGGATTTGAGGCATCGTCCACAGGATCTTCAGACACTCTCTTATGAGAACGAAAACTAGATGCATCAACCCATCCACCTTGAAGATCACGTGAGTCATTAAAAACAATATTCTCTTGTGACCTTTGCTGGTCCTGCTTGTACATGTGATCAATTCTAGCCAAGCGCTCAGCCTGTTCCTGCCTAAGACCATCTGATTCATTGGTGTAAATTTCTCTCTCATTGGGGTTTGATTGCAAAAACATATTTTGTTCTATTGATCTGCCTGTCACTTCTGCCCGTGGCCATAATTGAGATCTAGAAATATGATCAGAAGCCTTGAGATAATCATGTGAAAGGAATTTACCTCTCTCTACATCTGCATCACTAAACCTCTGACCCGATACACCACCATCCCATGACTGTAAACCAGTGTTAGGTGCATATGATCGGTGCATAGAATCCTGAAGATTATCCTTAACAGGAAAATTACCTTTTTCCTCAGCTTGCTCACTTAACATATGGCATTGGGCACCACTTCCATAAGGCTGTAAGCCAGAACTATACAAAGAACTCTTGCGATAATTATCATTTGCATCCAAGCTATATGAACCATTAGCAACGCTTGAACTGGAGATGTAATGTCTCTTGTCTGCATAAATATCATGTCCACCTTCAATGGGAGTTTTTCCAAGAGCACGGGACCTCACATCAACTATAGGTTGATGACTCTCTCCTGAAGCTTCTCTTGAAAATACTGTGGAGTCTCTTTGAAAGCGATCAAGAGATGGTTGAACTAGCCTTGTCTCCTCCGTTAAAGATTTCTGGGAGCCTCCCATAACATCCATGTAGGGTGACTTACTGAGCATTGGGCCATCCACAGAAGGTGAATAATAATGCCTTGATCCTTCTATTGGTATAGAATGAAGCCCTCGCATACGAATTTGATCCCCCATAGGATCTTGTCCCCTAACTGCCGGATCATCCTTAGGTGGACGATAATCTCTTGAAGCATCCATTACAGATAGCTGTGCTCCCATGTGAGACCCCTTGAAAAGCATGGAATATTGTGATTGACGGGAATCTACAACTGGTGAACTTTGAGGATCTTGAGAACTGATTTCCATACTTAAATCAGACTGACTATGTGCAGGATCAGAAACAGGGCGATCCTTCTTTCCACGAGCATGTGTGTGATTCGGCATAAGGTTTTCATGCTTTTGTTCCTTCTCATCCAGAAACCCTTCTGGGCAAAATAATTGCAAAAGATTTAAAACCTGCACGAAATTGCATTAAGATAGATCATTCCAAGCAGCATGAGGGAAGAAGTTATTCACTAAAGGACTCATGAAATAACAAAATTGAACCAACTATATGGATCCCTAACCAAAAGATTTAATCTTTAGCATGAAATAGCACAGAAAAAGAAACAAAACCTGCTGTGAACTAAGTTCATTTTTAAACTTGTTGTGCTGGAAGTAATTGTCCTCTATAGCTTTTCTGAAATCTTTCTCCATAAGAGGTCTGCATGGTCTACATATCCGAAATCGTACCTGCTCCAGTTCAAGTAGCAACTATCAATTTTAAACTAGATTATTTATAAAAATTACAAAACCAACTGTAACCAAAGAAAAATAATCTCCAGTATTCCAACACAGACTAACAACTTAGGTGCACCATCTTGACACTTAAAGGTTTTTATGGCTGTACATTTGTCATCTTCAATGCTAAATCCAACAGAAAAAGTCAATTCTTGATTCCTCTAGTTTTGTTTTTTAGTATCACATTCAACGTCCATAAGGCTCTTGTATTTCTATGTTGCCAATTATTATTACCAACTTTTGCCCAAATATTTCAACTAATTTTTGACATGCCAATATAGAAAGAATCCATAGCTTCATTTAATAAAAATACAGCATCTACACAGTAATTATATAAACATACTTCTATATTCACAATAAGATGGCTACAAACTTGGCAGACAAAGGCTGACTTTTTCCAAGCTTCCATTTGCTCTTTGCTCACCTACATCAACACTAGAGCATTTGCCAAATTTTTACCTCCTCCCCATCTTAAAATTAAATATGATTTTCTGTTAGAGATGCCTTGGCAAGACAAGTAACAGGACCTCTCTTCTTGTGCACCCAATCAACAAACAATACAATTAGTGCCAAGACAATCAGAAATTTGGAGTTGTGTATTTCTTTCAAAAGATTACAAATTCATCTTAAGAAAAGAACTAATAATTTAGGAAAATTATTTTTTCAAACATGCCTTTTAATTCACACATTTCGGATCAAGGAGAAGACCTGGCAAACAATCCCCAAGCAATGACAAAATATACAAATACACTCTTAACAAAAAATGCCCAAATTTTTTTATATTATCCAAACAATAACAGCAGTATTATGCTTTGCAAGGTCAAAAGTTGAATACTGACGAAAAATGATCAAAGATTGAATGATAACTCAGGAAAAGGAATGTATTCATAGTTTATCAACTTAAAACCATACACAACCTTCATATGCAATGCATATGAGAGAGGATATAAGCATAGTAGAGTAAAAGAATTGAAGGTTCCAAATGTAAATGATCCTCTATACATTATCACCTTCGGGAAGAAATTCTCTTCAACAAAATCAAGATTGAAAAAGAGATGAAGAAATAATTAACAGAAAAAGCATCTTACAAATATATCAGTATTGCCTTTGGATACAAAATCAAACCATAGGAATGCCAAAGAAATCCTGCTGAGTGGAAGTGTACATGGCTTGAAGAAAAGCAATCCACTAGTTGAAAGGAACTACAAACAAAACCATTACAAGCAAAGATAGGCCTCCTACTGCAGGTGGCAAACAAGCAATTGAAGGTGAGCAGAACACAATGAATAAAAAAGAGAAGACTCGTTGACTTTACCAAGACTCATTGTTCGTAAACATAGGCAAAGTATCCAATATACACATTACCTCCTTATTTGCCAACTAGAAAAACTGAGGTTACCACATCAAGTTTTGTGAAAGCTGAGACCAAAACTTCAACTTTATATAATTAGGACTTGCCACATCAAAATTCAGTTAACATTTTTAGACTATACATAAATCAAGGGTATTGTTCTAGTAATTCTACGTACGAAGTTGCTAAAGGAACTCCTGTGGGAAGTATTAAAGTTTATTTTGATAACATGTGTTCCCCATTACACAATAATATGATCATTTGGTTCAACCATCACACACTAGTATTAGGAGGCTACCAAAACTGCGAGGAAACTACTCCAAAACATTTAAAATTAGCCTTCCTCTACCATCCATATATTGTGTAGATGTCATACTAACAACCAACTCCAAAATTATTGCCAGAGATATGTACAGATAAGATAAGGTAAATGTATTAATGTCCGACAAATGACCACTGAAGTACGTCAATGGGACTGTTAGGTACAGTGATGCCCATACAAAGCAGGAGCGCTAAAGCAGCTCCTATATAAAAGCAAAAAGCAGAAGTAAAAATAGAATAGAAGTCTAATCTAAAACCTAGAGAGCGAACTCCAAAGATGGAGAGGCGATCCAGGAGAGAGATGTACAAGGTGAGTAGATCTAGAATCTGTCACCAATGGTACGAGGCTACCCTAGTCTACTGAAACCATCTCTCCTAACATCCGAGGCCAAATGGAGAAAACTCAAAATAGATGCATGTCTAGAAGAATAATCAGAAGAGGCATTGGAATGAGTGTTGTGCTACTATTTGGAAGGAAGACCCTGTCGCTATGGTCTGGAAGATATCATCTTGCAACTAGTCTGTCTACTAATATGAGCTCTGGTCTGGCAACGTTGCTGGGATCTCATGGAGGTAAAAATAGTACCCCGTTTCTTCATTGATCTGGGGCCATATCTATCTATATGTTGTAGAATTTTCCAGGTCCTATCAGCTGTCTTCTTGGTCTGTCTTTGACCAAGCTAAGACTCTAAGTTTCTTGCTGTCATAAATTTTAATTTCTGCTGTTTTATAACAGCCAA